>CAJHQQ010000669.1:0-156273 GCA_905132885.1 Moricandia moricandioides
GAGTGGAATGAGATATGTGGACCTGAAAACAAATGCAAAGGCAATGAGATGCGGTTTATAACATGAACTAAACAATGAAAATAAGCAATGAAAAAGATAGATAGGATGGAATTAGGCTGCTGGATGTGTATCACTCTCGGTCTAATCAAAAGATGATCGATATGGAATGAGATGGTGCTTTGCTTGCTGGATGTGTATCACTCTCAAGCTTTGAAAACGAATGGGATGGATGTGAGGATGGATTGAGGACGCCACAAGAATCTATGGAAGGGCGGCTTGATATGTCGTGATGCTTTGGAGCTGATTCTCACAAACTCTAAAGACTTAAGACAATAGTTTTAAGAAAACTAGAAAAACTGCAATTCATTCATAAAATTCAAAGTTTTGTTGTTTTTACAATGGATGGACGACTTAAGCTTTATAGGCTCGACTAAGAGGACTCAAGACAAGACCTAACGGTCATAAACATGTCAAGGAAACAAAATAACTTTCAAAGAAAGTAGAGTCCTCAAAGGAGTTATCTTGGGAGATTTATGGCTGTTGGAGGAAATTTGCTTGGCCATAAATGGGAAACTTGATTCCCTTTGAATCTGGAGGGTTTGGGAGGATATGAGAGCTTCCTGGGAACCTTCTTGATGGGTTGGAGGGTCCTGAAGTCGTTCATAAAATCAAGAAAGAGCTGTTGCACCAATAATTTCCAAGGTTCCATATTAGGCATTGAGGTTAATGAAGATCCTCCTGATCCTATAGTCTTTGGTGCATGGTAAGATGATGACATGAACTCCTGATTGGTTGGAATGGTATTCTGGAAGTATTGGTTTGATCATAAAGTCTTCTTGTCGGACTTGATTGGCTGGTATATGATCAAACCAAAAGATTGTCCAATCTTTCCATAGACTGCTCGGTTTGGCCGGGTTTGGTAAAATGAGCTCGCCCGTTCGGCGAGTTGGACCAATCAGTGTTAACTTGAAGAATGAAAAGGAGTCAAAGATTGAGTCTGGGTGAAGTTTGGCTCTTGTGAAAAGTTAGGGCAAGACCTTCGGAGACTGTTTAAGAAGACTTTAGTAGTGTCTAAAGGTGTCCAGAAGAACCTGAAGCTGGTGCAAAATTAGAGACAAGTCGAGGAGGGACTTAGGGAACTATTTGGGAGCAAAAGGTCGATCGTGCAAAAATAGGGCGAGGTACGGACAGGAGGTCCGTACCATCGACCGTACGGACCGTGCAAAAATAGGGCAACCCATAGATGTTCTCATTTGACCTTTAAAGAGGGTTGGGGAGTCTGTGCAAAAATAGGGCGAGTGGTACGGACAGGAGGTCCGTACCATCGACCATGCAAGAATAGGGCGAGTGCTTTCCCGGATCGACCAGATTTGAAGTTGTGCAAACTTAGGGCGAATGATAAGCTTAGTTTGAGCTTGTGTACTTTTGTGGATAAGGTCAGGCTGTCATGAGCTGGCTTGAGCTATAAAGGAGAGGCAGCATTATATTGACCATGTATCTGGTCTGAACCATGGGAAGGTTCATGGGCGCCTATGAGAAGCCAATAAGGAGCCAGCCTTCCCTTTGACAAACCATTCAGCTCCCATCACTCAGATTGCATCAAGACCAGACCCAAGACTCAATCTCACACGTCCATACTTCAAGTATTATAAGCCTTTAGATTTAGGTTATGGTTTCAGCTTGTAATTTATCTATTTAAAGACCCTCATGGGGGATTGTAACTCCTAAGGGAGTAAGGGGGATTTCCCCTCACCACTTCATAATAAACTTAGTGTTCTTGAGTCTGATTCGCTCTAGTCTACCCCTTTCTTAGACTCTCTAATCTATCTTAGACTCCTAATCTTTGTTTCTGATTCAAGTAAACACAACTCTAAACCAGATCCTTCTCATCTTTATTTCGAGTTCTCTCTGCCTCAAAGGGGATTGTTCATCATACAACCTATCTACACTCTGAAAATCTAACATGGTATCTGAGCCAGGTTCGCAAGAACTTGGTTCCTTCATCCGCTGAAGATCAAAGCTCACTCTCATGTCATTTCAAACCTAGAAGAAGCTACTGTCCAGCTGGCTGATTCAACCTCTACAAGAAGATGGTGTTCATCCTAGGCGTTTCTAGAAAGTGTTCTTCATTCCTCCTGCTTTCTCATACCGTCCAGAAGAAAGAAGAGCCTTGGATCCAGAGGTGATAAAGTGGATTAGCTACCCTCTTCAACAAACCAGTCCAAGCTTGTTCTTATTCGAGTCCAGGAAGAAAGGTGAAAGATTTCACCTAGTTACTGGTGGTGGCGACACAAGTATGAAGAAAGGTGGGGTCTTTGACATGGAGAGTCCAAGGGGAAGGTCCACGGAAGAAGGAGAGGTTGGGGTCGACACCAATAGCTCCTGTTCTGGCCGTGTATCACTGGTAGTTTGAGGAACTAACACTAGTTCCTTGATTGTAAGGAAACTTCTGTCCCTTGAATAAAGCTTGATCCTTTATGAACTGAATGTGTGTGATATGTTCAAAACCTAAGGATGTGTTTAAATATTGATAGATATGAATGTTTATAATCTGTCCCATGATGTTTGAAAGAGACTCGTTTGAATGATTGAGTTTTTAAAATGCTTGCTGCAGTTCTAAAAATGATGCTTGACATGATATTAGATAGTATGTTCTGAATATGCTTGCATACATGAATACAAACTGATTAAAGTATTGGATTGGGTCTGGTATTTGGAAATGATAATATTACTTAGTCTCTGTTCTAAATGAATGTGTTGCTATGATGATAGATAGTTGTATATCTAATCCGGATTGCATTCATGGATAGAATACGTTAAGACTGTTGCATATTGTTATATGGTTACTGCCTTGAGGTTGAGACATCTAGACTAAAGTCTAAGAGTCGTTTAAGGCAGGAAATGAGTGCATAATTGCTTTGTGAGTGTTCCTGATCAGTTCATCCATAGCATTTAGAGAATGGAAAGCTTGTACTAGATGGATCTTAATGATGATAAGAATCTGTCTATTACAAAGCTTGTGACATTGGAGATCAAACTTGATGATGACATTGGAGATCAAACTTGATGATTAGTCAAGGTTTGATCCCAGTGCAAGTGTGTCTTATCTTTTCTGGAGTTTGAGTGTTGTTTCAGGTTTTGTTCATCATCAATCCGAGACAAAGAGGAAGACTTTGCCCATTGCTGAAGCGGTGGAGAGATGTTAGTGCTTGTGTGTGGAGCCAGTAGACTTAAGCGCAGCTGTTGGGAGTGATGTGCTCCTGGTTCAGAGAAGATACACAAGGAAAGGTCATCACCTAAGCCTTGAGGAGGCCGATGACCTGAGGGTACTTGGAGCTGAAGACATGAAGGTGGATCAGTGATTTAAGCGCATCTGTTGGGTTGGTGTGCTCCTGGTTTGAAGCTCATTGAGGCTCACTTCAATCTTGAACCTAGACTCAGTTCAAGCTTGAGGTGGGGACTTAAGTGAGGTACCTGATGATCCTAAGTTCAAGCCCTCGTTCCTCCTCACCATTGCACCAATAATAGAAGATGGAGCCATCGAGGTATAGACATTGGCAAGACTAGAAAAGAGAGTGTTCAGAGTACTCTTGGCTGTATGAAGAAGAAGGTTACTCTATCAATGCGGCTTCTAGTGTGAGGTGGTTGAAGAGATAGCTGAGCATCTACCAGCATTCCATTCAACATTGCGAGTTCAGAAGTGAGTGGGCAGTGGTGTGTTGATCAAGATCATAAAGCTATCATCCGTCCAAGCTTGGTTCTTCCTAGACTCAGTCCCAAGCTTGAGGGGGAGTATTGATAAGCTTCAGTGATCTGTGTAGAGAGAGTACTTGGTGGTTATTCAAGAAGAAGAAGCAACCAAGGCTTAGCATGGAGATGGTACTCAATGAAGATGTATCTTGTTGTCCGAGCACTTAACTCTAACAAGAGGTTAGGTGAAAAGAGGAGAGACCAAGATCAGTGTCAAGATCAGTGTGAGAGGAGTACCAGAAGACTTAGTGATGTGCAAGGAAGTTAATATCAGACTTGCATCACAGTGAGGCCATGATCAAGGGTCTTTGTGTCCATCACAATGAAAGGAAGACACAAAGACCCACTGGCCAATCCCTAGGCCTAGGAGGCTTTACTCTTTTTTCCTCATCAAGGTTTTATCCCAAAAAGGGTTTTCCTTGGTGAGGTTTTTATTGAGGAAGTTCTTCAAGGTTCCAAGATTGACTTAGGATCTCTAGACTCAAGCTTGAGGGGGAGTGTTAACTTGAAGAATGGAATGGAGTCAAAGGATGAGTTTGGGTGAAGTTTGGGTCTTGTGCAAAGTTAGGGCAAAACCTCCGGAGATTGTCTAAGAAAACTTTAGGAGTGTTTAAGGGTGTCCAGAAGAACCTGAAGCTGGTGAAAAGTTAGGGACAAGTCTAGGAGGGACTTAGGGAATTATTTGGGAGCAAAAGGTCGCTCGTGCAAAAATAAGGCGAGGTATTGACAGGAGGTCCGTACCATCGACCGTACGGACCGTGCAAAAATAGGGCGACCCAAAGATGTTCTTATTTGACCTTTAAAGAGGGTTGGGGAGTCTGTGCAAAAATAGGGCGAGTGGTACGGACAGGAGGTCTGTACCATCGACCGTGCAAGAATAGGGCGAGTGCTTTCCCGGATCGACCAGATTTAAAGTTGTGCAAACTTAGGGCGAAAGATAAGCTTAGTCTGAGCTTGTGAACGTTTGTGTATAAGGCCTGGCTGTCATGAGCTGGCTTGAGTTGTAAAGGAGAGGCAGCACTGACCATGTATCTGGTCTGAACCATGGGAAGGTTCATGGGCGCCTATGAGAAGCCAATAAGGAGCCAGCCTTCCCTTTGACCAACCAATCAGCTCCCATCACTCATATTGCATCAAGACCATACCCAAGACTCAATCTCACTCATCCATCCTTCCATCCTTCAAGTATTATCAGCCTTTAGATTTAGGTTATGGTTTGAACTTTTAATTTATCTATTTAAAGACCCTCTTGGGCGATTGTAACTCCTAAGGGAGTAAGGGGGATTTCCCCTCTCCACTTCATAATATTCTTAGTGTTCTTTGAATCTGATTCTCTCTAGTCTACCCTTTCTTAGACTCTCTAATCTATCTTAGACTCCCCTAATCTTTTTTCCTGATTCAAGTAAACACAAGTCTAAACCAGATCATTCTCATCTTCATTTCGAGTTCTCTCTAGCCCAAAGAGGATTGTTCATCACACAACCTATCTACACTCTGAAAATATAACAATCAGGACATCCAACTTGCCCATTCGGAGTGTTGGACCAAGCACGATAGCCAATTCGCCGAACTGGCGAGTTGGACCAAGCAAGGTGGTCAACTCGCCAAACGGGCAAGTTAGACCAAGTAAGGTGGTCAACTCGCCCATTTGGCGAGTTGGACCAACCCAACTCGCCCCCGAGGAGAGCTGAACCGAAGATGGACCTTATGCCTTATGGTGGAACCCCGACAGATCCACCCCTCGATTTGTTTCGATCGGAGTTACCGTTGGGACTTTACGAAAAAAATCGCAAAGGCTCATCTTCCCGAATGAATTTTATGGTTATCGTATAAATGGCAAAGGTTAACTTAACGCCACAATCGTATAAAACGTTTAAGTTGATATACGGCCCCAAGAGGCGTAAAACGCGGCTAAAGACCCACTTATGATTTCATCCGAAATTGATCCCAACAATGTTATGAAGGTGTATCCTTACTCGCAAAATCAGAAGATAAATGTCAAGTTTTTAAGATAATGATGAAAATCGAGAAAAAAAGGAATGTTTCCGCGAAGCGATAAACTCGACCTAGGGGCAAAAGGGAAGAGGAACCGACCCAGAAGGCATATATATATGGAGAGCTAAAGCTAAGGGCAAAGGGATCTGAAGATTTATACCTAGAATAACTCTCCTAGCTTAGAAGAACTTAGGATATAGGCGGCTGCGTACTTGAAACTTTACGGAGATTCTTCTCCATCTTTGTTCTAAGATTCGCTTTGTTAGCTGGATTCTACTCGTTTTGTTCTTTGGAAAATACTATAGTTTTGTTCTTATCAATTAATAAAAACGCCTCTATGCGACTTACTATCGATATTCTGCTATCTCTTTCTTCTTTTTTTTCGTGTGCTTACAAAGATAATCTGGGACCTATGGGAAAGTCGGGTTCTCTTGGCTTTCCTTAATTTACGGAAATTGACAGTGCAAATTTCAGTCCCATATTCGAGTCTATGGATAACACCAAGACCCAGTCAGCTCGCCGTTAGTCGGTTACTCAACATGCAGAGAATTTTAAAGAAAGGCACGACATGTACTAAAGCACTGTAACCCGGAAACTAAGTCCAGTGAGGTTCCGATGGATCGACCATGACTTAAGAAGGCCGTCTAGTCCATTTTAAGGCCTTATTATTTTAACATTCAATTTGATCAATTTTATGATTTATATGATAGAGTCTATATGCGAATGAGTTAGAGTCGAAATGCTATATCATAAACTGATTTTTATTTATATCATAACATGATTCGTTTACAATGAGAGTTTGACATATAACCTATTACAATGTACAACGATCCTAACCAATCTATCAACCACCCATCCATCCTTGGCTTAGAGTCTTCACATCTAAGCCAAGCGATTACAACGATCACCATCTTGTCCTGAAACAGAAAAAACATAAGTATCTAATTGATAACTTAATGAGTAAGTTTTCAATGCATGTGATATATATCAGATTTCTTTCTTAGTTTAACCTGAAATCACCTTAGTAATACTTGAATTTCTGAGTCACTTAGACAGATCGATCAGGTTCAGTTCACGAATCTATATCAGACCGTCTTACCACTGAACCATCCGGATTGGCCATAGCCCAATCAAGTCATTCGGCTATAATCCATGATCTATTGGATCCAGAACTTAAGCATCGGTCACATGATTGGACTGTCTTACAGACATGGTCCATTACTCGGTCCTAAGACCAAGAGACCCGATCGTTTATGCAAAAGGAAGAATAAAATGATCAAGTATAGGGATAGAAGGATGTAACCGTTTGGCAGATCGACCACATAACCGATCAGAATCACCCAAAGGCTATGGGTGATGTCTTATCCGGTCCATCCACTCAACTTAGAGGTGCGTTTCGGAGTCCAAGTCCCAGCATGTTTCTCTTTCTCCTTTCGGTCCATCCACTGAAAGAGATTGTGGCCGGATTTCCTTCCTGGCTTGATTCCGGTCAATTTTTCCTTCCAAATCACCCAATTTTCTCTCTTCCGGATTGCCTTTGTGTTATGATCATTTTGGTGATTTTACTTAGGGAAATTCTGTCCCAAAATCGCCAATGGTTCGATAAATATAGAAAACTATGCCAAAAACTACTCTGGGAGAAAAGATGCATTTTTGATAACCGCCTAGGCGGTTATCCATACGCGCCCTTCGGCCAAAGCCGCCTAACACGCTCGCCACATTTGCCAGAACTTAATGACCAAGTTTGGACTCATACCTGACCAACCATCAGTTCGATAAGCATCCCGACCCGACCAGCTGGCTCAACCGTAGAACACTCCACCGAGCTGAGTTGAGCTTTCTGGCAGTTGGTCCAGCTAATCCAGCTAGGTATACTAGCTGATCGAGATGCCCTTCACTGACTGAACTTGGTCTTTTCTCCGTCTATTTCGCCCGAGCTCCGTCCAGCTCGCCCAAGTTCCATCCAGCTTGTCTAGCTCTTTCCTTAGCTCGGTCCAACTCCTTTTCTCTCTTTTCCTTCATTTTCTTGGCTGATTCCCAATCATCACTCGGTCTTAACCCATTGTTCAGACCATGGAACACTTGCCTATGTGTCATACGGCTGGCTAGCTCATTCCCTTGTCTCATGGTCTGTGCCGATGATCCTATCTAGGATCGGGAATGCCACAAGTCTCCCCTACTTGATAGGGATTCGTCCCTGAATCTAGAACACGTGATACTTCAATCTCGATCTGGTTGAACCATTCTGAAAAATCGGCCTTCATTTTAGCTTTGGTTTCCCAATTTGATTCCTCTTTCCCATTGCAATCCCAAATGACTTTAACCATTTGGATCACTTTCTTTCTTTTTGCTTTTCCATCCTATTGATTGTTCAAATTGGGCTTGTCTCCAAGGTAGGTTCTTGCCTAACTCCAAAGGCAATTGAAGCACTATCAGGTCTTGATCCATTAGGCACTTTCGGATTTGAGATACATAGAAAACATTGTGAAATGCTTCTCTCAGTTTGCAAGTTAAACTTGTAAGAAACCGTATCAACTCTATCAAAGATCCTAAATGTAATACCCAAACCCGACCGACTAGGTCGCGGCTGAAGCCTCACGTCGCTCGGTCCATACACTGACCAAACCTTTAAATTTTTTGCCCTTATCTATAATTTCACAAATGGCAAGGGCTATCTGAGAGCTTAGCTTACGACTACCTTAGTCGATTCCTCGATTAGATCCTTTCAACTTATACGCAGCGGAATATTCTCTACTTGACCATTGGACTAAATACAATCTAATACTGGTCCGGTCGAATCACCTCAACCTTGGTTAGTCTACTCGACTACCAACTAGCTTAGAGGTCGATCCTGAACCCAAACCAAGACATACGAATCCGAGGTTCCATATCCCTAGACCATTCTACCAGATTCCTAGCAAGATACTAATCTGTCCAAATATTTGCTAAGTCATACATTTGCCACGTCCACAGAGCTTAGTAACTCATCGGTCCTCCACTGATCCGAACTACACCTGCTTGTCTACGGAACCACAACCACTCAATGAACTTACTTAAGGTCCTTGACTTTTTCCCTGGATTACAAAACTCCCTTAGGTACTTAGTCATTGAACCAACCATCCCCACTGACTCAGTGACCTTTGAGAAGTCTTCAAACGGATAAGGATATGCATATGGACCTTCTCGGCTCATGCAATATCCAGCATCATTTTGCCTTATAGGCAATACTACCAAGTCCCCCTTCTGGACTGACAATACCCATCAGATCCTTAGTCAATCAAACAACCACCCCACATGATTCAGAACTGATGAGTCTTCATCTCGCATGACCGGCCATGGACTCTATCTGAGACAACCGATCTGCCTTGTTGATACCAACCGACACATTCATTAGAAAGGTTAGATTCGACACCTTGATCCATCATCTATGGATCAGGTCGTCCATTCTCAACCATGAACATATAATACATGGCCTTCCTTGAACAATCATACCTCTTGGGTTACAATCCATTAGTACATACTCGGTCATGAATCCTTAGTATGCTTTCGGTCCCGAACCGTTCGTACCTTTTCGGTCCCGAACCGTTGCACCCTTTCAGTCCCGATCTGTTCATATCCTTTCATTCCTGAACCGTACGCACCCTTTCGGTCCCGAACCTTACGCACCCTTTTGGTCCCAAACCTTATGCACCCTTTCGGTCCCAAACCATCTGCACCCTTTCGGTCCTGAATCGTTCGCACCCTTTCGGTCCCGAACCATTCGCAACTTTTGGTCCCGGACTGTTTGCACCCTTTCGATCCTGAAATGTTCGCACCCTTTCGGTCCCAAACCATTCACACCCTTTCGGTCTCAAACCATTCGCACCCTTTCGGTCCCAAACCGTTCGCACCCTTTCGGTCCCAAACCGTTTGCTCCCTTCCGGTCTTGAACCGTTTGCACCCTTTCAGTCTTGAACCGTTTGCACCCTTTCGGTCTTGAACCGTTTGCACCCTTTTGGTCCCAAACCATTCGCACCCTTTCGCTCCCGAACCGTTCACACCCCTTGAATGACAATACGTGCGTACCTCTTGCATCACGACACATTCTTACCCCTTGGATCACGACACGTTTGTACCTCTTGGTACATATCAAATGAGGCCCACTCCCATCCGGATTGCCTTGCAACCAATCTGAGTTTTTGACCTATTACTACGGTTATACGAACCGTACATATGTCTAGCTTGAAAAGCCACAAAATGAAACCAAATGGATCGTCCAAGGCCATGATCCATTAGTGCCGTTTGGAACTTGAAACCCTTGATAACTTTCACCCTTTGATCATTCGTTCCTTTTGGGTTGTTCCAACCATTTAACCCAACCGCCTTCCTTCGGTAAGGTCGAACCATCCACAGATCTGCCCCATGGCCAAGGATCGCGGTTTGGATGCGATTGGAATTAGTCAAGGGACACAACCCTTCGACTCAACCATCACACCCCTTCGTGTGTAACCAGAAAGAGAAGAAGAATGAATTGAAACAGATTAAATAGAAACATATGTAACCATGGAACCACTCATACCATAGACTCGACCATTGGGGCCGACGGTCTAGACCGATGGATTGCCAGTCAATCACATACCTTGGAACCTTTCTGAGGGTTCTCCATGTTCTTCTCCTTGTCCTTAGTGACTTATCACTCATCCAGCTCCCTTATACTTGTTTCCACCCATGTGTCTAAGTCTCTTGGTCCTTCACCTGACCAAGAATAGATTGCCATGATAATTTTTGATCATTTTCCTCATCTAAACCAAGACGGTCACGTTTCTATCTAAACGTCTAGACCTTATGTCAAGTTCCCGAGACGGGGATGTGACACTAAACAGACCCAAATATCTAGGATCAAGCTTTCTTCTTCTTGAAACTCTTGCTCGACCATTGAAGGTGACCATCTTTAGATAGACCAGATCATCTACTGCGAACTCAAGGTGTTTCCGGTGCTTGTTCGCATTGCTTTTCTGTATGTCTTAGGATTTCTTCATCTTATCCGTCAAGAATTTGATCTTCTCAGTCTTCTCTTCCATTATGTATGGTCCAATTATGCTGTGCTCCCACACTTAGGTCCAGCATAATGGTGTTCCACATGGCCACTCATACAATGCTTCATATGGCGACATACCAATGCTTATATGGAAGATATTGTTGTAGGTTAATTCAACAATTAGCAAAGCCTTTCCCATGAGTCGACACAATCTAATGTACATGCCGGAAACATATCTTCAAATGTTCAGATCGTCCTTTCAGATTGACTGTCTGTCTGCGGTGATAGGCCGTACTTATGTTAACTCTTGTCCCCAAAGCTTTCTGAAAAGCCTTCCAGAAATTTGAAGTGAATTGTGAGTCCCTATCCGAGACTATGCTTGCCGGTAATCCATGTAACCAGACTATCTCGTCCATATACTTCCAGACTATCTCACCCACTCCATCAGTTTTCTTTATGGCAATGAAGTGAGCAGACTTTGTCAATCGGTCCATGCTCACCCAGACTATATCCTTCTTGTTCCTTGTTGTTGGAAGACCAGTCACAAAGTCCATTGTCATGTGATTGCACTTGTATTTCGGATTAGGAAGGTTCTGCAAAAAATTGATGCTCCGCCTTGACGAGTTGGCAAGTTGGACACTTCTCCACCCACTTGGTCACGTCTCGTTTCATACCCAACCAATGATAGTATATCTTTATGTCGCGGTACATCTTGGTCTGGCCGGGATGAATTGAGAACTTGGACGAGTGAGCTTGCTTCAGAATCTCGTCCTTAAGTTCCTTATCTTCAATGCAGAGAAAAACTTTTCACATATCTAGAACTGGAAAACCTAGAACTGGTGCACTCGTCAATATATCTTTCAATGCAGAGAAATAGTTTTCACATTCTCCAGACCATGGATTAGACGAGTCATGGGTTGAGCCATACTCTAAAACCCTTTCACAAACTTGTTGTAGTATCTAGCCAATCCGAGGAAGCTCCTCACCTCATGGCATTCTTTGGTCTTGGCCACTCCTTTATCGATTTGATCTTCTCTGGATCAACTGAGACTCCCTCACTAGACACAATGTTTCCTAGGAACCCAATACTCATATTCAAAAATTACACTTGCTCAGTTTTTCAAAGAGTTTATGTTCCCTTAGCAGTTCCAGCACTGCCCGAATGTGACCTTGATATGAATCCCAATCCTTTGAGTAGACGAGTATATCATCTATAAAGATGACTACAATCTCATCCAGGAAATCATGAATATTCCATTCATCATCTTGATGAATGCTGCTGGAGCGTTGGCCAGCCCGAATGGCATGACCACAAATTCGTAATGGCCATACCTCGTCCTGAACGATGTCTTCAGTACGTCCATCGGCTCGATCGGAATCTGATGATAACCTAATGCCAAGTAAATCTTGAAAAACCAATTCACCCCTCTTAGCTCGTCAAGCAGTTCATCTATCCGGGGAAATGGGTACTTCTTCTTCACAGTAACCCGTTTCAATCCTCGATAATCTATGGGTAGCCAGAAGCTCCCATCCTTCTTCTTCACGAACATGACTAGTGCTCACCACGGTGAACTACTCAACCGCATAAACTCTTTCTCAAGAAATTCTTCCAATTGCTTCTTTAGCTCGGACATTTCTGTCGGAGCCATTCTATGCGGTGCCTTGGACAATGGGGCCGTTCCTGGTTCGAGCTTGATTATGAATGGATCTGATTGATCAGGTGGGAAACCCGTTAAGGTGTGGAACACATTCTCAAACTCATTGACCACATGAATCTCTCTAAGGTCTACACCTTTCCCGACTTCGGTTGTGGAGATTGTGGCCAAATATGCTTCACAACCCTTCTTGAACATCCATTCTGCTTGGATTGCTGAGACACCAAACTACCCGAAGTCGGCCTTATTCCCTGGAATTATATTGGTCCAGTCCCACTCTCAAACCGAACTCGCCCTCGGTGGCAGATCAGAGCGGCCCTATATTTTCCCAACCAGTCCATGCCTAAGATCACTTCATGATTCTTAAGGCGGACTATCACTAAATTCTCATGCATACTTTTTCCTTGGATCACAACCGGAATGTTTCTAACCAGCCTTAATTAATGCATAACCTTCCCACCAGCCGCATTCTCTATGCCAAAATTTCCGTCATGTTCCTTCTGAAACATTCCATTTCGGATCATATCCAGGCTTATAAAGCTAGGTGTTGCCCCTAAATTGAAAAGTGCGTGTGTGTTCACCACCAATACTTAAGGTCCCTACAATCATTTCATAGGAAAAGTATCTACACATTCTTGTTCCGTGCAATGAAATGCAATAATTGAAATAGGTCAGGGATTAGTGATGTACCTACCAGTGATCGCTTGGAAGGTGCTATCCTCACCAGACTCCTTCGAAAGCTCATACACCCGTGGTGCACTCATCTACGACTTTCCATGGGCTGACTTGTCATCATCAGCATGGTTCCTCTTCTACTCTACTTGCAACATCGGGCATTCCCTCTTAAAATTCCCAATATTTCCGCAATGGTACCAGGACTTAGCATCATCACTCGTCATTTTTTCCTTCCTTGGTCCATCTTTGGACAGTTCAGGGTCGCATGGTCCTTTCTGCCATATCTGGTGCAAGCGCCGATCTCTCTCCAGCATTCACCTCCGTGCCTCCTACCATACTTGGAGCATTCAGATCGAGTTCTCGAAGGTTTATGGCCTTCATCGATCTGATCATACTTCCTCTTCCGATCACTAGACTTGTTAGTCAAGGTCAGACGAGGGTGAGACATACACAGTTTTATTCTGCAAGAGTGGCTTCCAGCAAAGCAACCCTTTCAACCAAGTTAAAACAGTACTGAGTGTACGGACTGAGCAGGGGGTGCGGAGTTCAGCCCTAAGGCCTTGTAAGAACCAACTCACCTGTACCGCTTCGTCCTTAAGTTCCTTCCCCACATACCGTGTGAGTCGTTTGAGCTCTTCCTCATATTCATGGACAGTCCTGCGACCTTGGTTTAGGTCCATAGACTTTGCCTCAAGCCGATCCCATGCTTCAGCTGAAAAGTACTTGCGGTTGAACTCATACTCAAAGTCCTCAATCCTATCAACATGCCCTCCTGTGAATTTATCTAGTTCCAACCACCAATTATGCGCATCCCCTTCTAAGAAGTGGACCATGATGTCTTTCTTGTAGTCATCCGGCCAGCGAGTGGGTTCAAAGTTTCAGATCAACGGACTCCTCCATCCATCCACCTCAATCGGATCAGTACTACCCTTGAAATGATTTGTTCCCATGCGCGATATGTATTCCAGCACACTCAACTAATCCACCTTTTTCACGGATCTTACTGGTGTATCGATCTCGACTACCTCAGTCGTCTCTCTAATCTGTCCATCGACTAAAGGTATAGCCATGGGGATCTGACTTGCCTGACCCACAGACAAATTCACCAGTGGTGTGACCGCTTGGGTCAGTACGGTCTTCTGAGTCACCATAGTTTATAGTGAACTGAATACATCCCTCATGTATGGTTCTACGTCCTGATACCTTTGTACCGTGGTTCCATCCACCGCTCCTCCAAGTGAAGCCGAGTTTTGTGCCGCATTAGAGGATTCCACGCCTTCCTCTTCATGCTGATCTTGGTCACGGTTCTGGGGATTATCGGTCCGAGTCTCACCAAGGTTGGTCTGAACCAACCACATTCCCCAAGCAGTCTGTCCAGTCTCAGGTTAAATTGGATTGGGGTTCAATGGATATACTCCATCAACAGCCGACTTACTTGATTCAGCCAGTCCCTTAGATTTCCTTCTTGCGGATTTGATTTTTCAAGCCTGGAATAAAACATGTTAGCGAATAACCGCAACATATAATGCATCCTAAACTAAGCAAAGCATACCATGAGATCTGAAACAAATGAGTGGTGTATCCCTATAACCCAACTAATCCTATAATCAAGCATGCTCTGATACCAACTTAAAGCACCCTAACCCGGGCACTAAGTCAAGTAAGGTTCCTATGGATTGACCATGACTTAAGAAAGCTGTCCAGTCCATTTTGAGGCCTTATTATTTTAACATTCGATTTGATCATTTCTGTGATTCATAAGATAGAGTCTATATGCGAACGAGTTAGAGTCGATATACTATAGGATAAACTGATTTTTATTTATATTACAATAAGATTCCTTTACAATGAGAGTTTGCCATAAAAGCTATTACAATGCTCAACGATCCTAATCAGTCTATCAACCACCCACACATCCATCCTTGGCTTTGATTCTTCACAGCTAAGTCAAGTCCTTCCTACGATCACCATTTTGTCCTGTAACCAACAAAACATAAATATCTAACCGATAACTTAATGAGTAAGTTTTCAAGGCATGTGACATATATTCGATTTCTTTATAAGTTTAACCTGAAATCCCCTTAGTAATACTCGACTTCTCGAGTCGCTTAGCCAGATTAATAAGGTTCAGTTCACGGATCCATATCAGAACGTCTTACCACTGAACCATCCATATTGGCCATAACCCAATCAACCCATTCAGCTATGATCTGTCAGATCCAGCACTTAAGCGTCGATCACATGATCAAACCAGCTTACAACCATGGTCCATTTCTCGGTCCTAAGGCCAAGACACCTGATCATTTATGCAAAAGGGATAAGAAAACAATCAACTATAGAGAGAGAAGGATGTAACCGTTTGGCCGACCGACCACATAACTGATCGGAATCACCCGAAGGCTATGGGTGATGGCTTATATGGTCCAGTCACTCACCTTAGAGGTGCGTTCCGGAGTTAAGGACCTATAACGCTTCTCTTTCTCCTTTGGATCCATGGTTGGATTGATCTGCAAGACAATGTGGTCCGATTGCCTTCTTGGCTTGATTCCGATCAAGTCTTCCTTCCAAATCGCCCAAGTTTCTCTCTTTTGGATTGCCTTTGTGTTCTGGTTGTTTGGTGATTTTCCTTAGGGAAATTCTGTCCTAAAATTGACCCCAAGGTCCGATATTTATATAGAAAACTTGGCCAATAACTGATTTGGGCGTAAATGTGCCTTTTTGATAACCGCTTGGCGGTTATCCATACGCACCCCTTCGGTCTAAATTGCATATCACGCTCCCCAAACGTGACTCAACTTAATCAACCTTTTTTGATTCGTACCTGACCATCAGTCCGATAACCATACTGACCTGCTGGCTCAACTGTCAAACACTCCACCAAGATGAGTTGGGCTCCCCAGCTGATTGAGCTAGGTCTACTAGCTGATCGAGCTGCCCTTATCTGACTGAACTCGGTATGAGCTCTGTCCAGCTCCTTTCCCTGTTTTGTTTCATTTTCTTGGCTATGTCCTGATCATCACTTTTTCTTAACACGTTTTTCAGACTATGTAACGCTTGCCTATGTGTATTAAGACCGGCTAGCTCGTTCCCTCGTCCCATGGTCCATACCGACGATCCTATCTAGGATCGGGGATACTACATGTGCGCTCTACATATGTAGAGTAGTTGGAGTAAACTAATCAGTATGTAAACAAGCTAAGACCATTATTTGATATATACTTTTTTTTACTAACTCACTTGAGGTCGAGAATACTCTCTCCGAGATTTAGAATCTTGTGCTTTGTTTTTATATTCATTTTCAATAATACTAGTCCAATTAGAGAAAACTATCTTAGAGATCTACTCACATAGATCATTTCTCATCTTTTCTCTAAACCTTATTCTATTCACATTAAAATTCTGATTGCGGATTTTAGCTCGAACAATTTGGCACCATCTGCGGGGAGACGATAAAAATTATAACTCTGAATCAAGAGGCTGATAAAATATCATATAGACCGAAATGGATCCCATAACTAGTGAATGTTGGGGTCAAAATTGGTCATGGCAAAATCAACGGCTAAAATCCTTTGAGAAATTGTCACATAAGAAAATATAAGCTGAAATTGTCAGAGAAATTATACGACATAAGCCAAACCTCTTTGCATAAGGATTCGTATATTTCATCCCGGAAAAGGAATACAAGAATTTCTATCCAAAATTGAAATGATCGGAAAATCGTTCTTGCAGAAGGTTTTTGCGAAAAATGACAAATTTTACGAAACGGCCTTCTGTTGTTGGGGTCAAACACGGTCACGATGTTAGGGTCAAAAATGGTCACGATGGAATTGATGCCTAAATTTAATGCGCAAAAGCTATCTCTCCTTTGAGTATAAAGAAAGAAAGAAATCGTCGTATCTGAACTCCTTATCTCTCAACCCGTCTCGTCCAGGCCAACGAGTCAAAACGTACAATTGAAGGACCAACCACATCACCTCCAAGTCTAGACGCCCGTGGGCGACTAGAAACGCAACATCTAGTCACCCATGGGCGAGTAGACCAATGACGAAGTCAACTAGGTTTAAGGTTTTAGGTGGTTAGAACTAGAAAACTCGTTTACAGCTCTTTCGGCCGAAACTTTTACAATCTGTTGTAACAATCCCCATGATCTTACGAGAATTTTAATAGAGAGCAAACATTTTTTAATTCATTTTGTTTTCTTTCATATTTTCTGCGTTTATTCGATTACTTGTTGTTGGCTCTTGCAGAGAATCCAAACCTCAAGGAAAGTAGGGGTTTTTTTTGCTTTCCTCCGTTAACTAAAATCAACAGTGCCAATTTCGATTCCCACAGGGAATCCAACGGCAACAATGCACCGATCCGCGCCAATGGATTAATTTTTACTTAGTAGAGCACCTTCGCACTAGGGAACCAAGCCACACCACTACCAACAATGGACCCTAGACATTCGTTATGGAGAACTCTCGAGCCCTGGGTGAGATGACTCTCCATGTGGCACCGCCAGTAAGCGTTCCTACCGATCGACATACCTAATGGGTCTGTAACCAGAAAAACATTTTGCTTTACTGCCATAGCTAGGTCCAGTCAATGGCTGACCTCTATAATCCCGAAAATGGGAACGATTTAACAGAAATCCAAAGGGTGCTCACCAAAATCGTAGATCAACCACATCGTAATGAGGCAACAGCTCGAACCCTCGAGGCTCGCCTAGAGAGGACAGAGCTTTATTTAGATGCCTCAAAGAACGAGACAGTCAATGGAACTAGTCGATCAGACGATCTCAATATGCTTTTAAAAAAACACCTTGGCTCTTCCTGTATGCCACAACCGAGAAGTAGCATCAGAACAACCGATAACAATGAAGTAGCATCACTGCAACTGACGTAGGGTCAAAAACTGCGCTGCTCAATGCCGTAGATCTCCCTCCACTCGTAACTCCACAGGGACCACCCCATAGTTAAGATTCATCAATCGCCATAATAAGCGATCTCCACCTCCACCTCTGTGCTTCAAGTGTACGAGACAACAATGGTTCAAAGCATCAGAATTCACATCAAACTCACGTGGTCCGCGAAAAAAACCTTGCTGATAATTCAACCCTCGAGATGATGTATCTTGGGTAAACCACGAGGATTCAACTTACTTTGCTCCGCGTAACGGCCGAGCAATGCTAAATCCATTGTCGCATATCAATGAACATGGATTGATCGATCAAGAATATTTTCGAAGATATGTTGAGAAAACCAATGTGAATATAATACAGCTGAACTAAAGGGTCCACATGGCCAATAGTTTGGCCCCCGACATAGACCAGATAACAGAATAGGCGCGTGAAACTCTTTTTTTAATCGATAACGAGAGCCTCCGAGATATATGCAAAATTAAATTTCCCAAATTTGTAGAGAGATGAAACCCTAAGGCTCATATATGTGCCTTTAGGCTTGCAGTAGCCCAAGCTCACCTTAATAACAAGGCAAAAGAAGCGGGTTACTGTAGTATTTCTTTGAAGATCTCACCGGACCCGCACTCGAATGGTTTACTGGCTTGGAGTGAAATTCCATAGACAATTACACTCAAATAGCAACCACCTTCTTGAAACATTTTTCTGTCTTCATGGAAAAGAAAGTTTTAGAAGAAGCCCTTTTCTCAGTTTAACAAGGGCACAACGAGATACTCCGATCCTACATATGTAGGATCAAAAAATTAAGGTCTCAAATCGTGAACCCAAACGACAACACACCCCCAAACAGTGCTAAAAATAGCGTATTGTTGACTCTGCGATTCGAGGAAGACCTAATAGCTCTACCACCAGTGTCGCTCGAAGACACGCTACACCACACTTTG
The DNA here is from genome assembly GCA_905132885.1 of Moricandia moricandioides. Lineage (NCBI taxonomy): Eukaryota > Viridiplantae > Streptophyta > Magnoliopsida > Brassicales > Brassicaceae > Moricandia > Moricandia moricandioides. The sequence goes on from CAJHQQ010000669.1 coordinate 18,937, forward strand.
GCCTTTTATTTTCTAGAAGAAGAGACCACCGCTCTCTCCGGAAAACATAGACGAGATCCATCAGTATCTACCTTCAGTAAACACATGACTAGACCAAATGGTCCGTAATCCAGAAAACATAACTATGCCATCAACGTAACTCCAGATACAAGGAATGGGAACTTCGATCCCAAAAAGTTTTGCAAATTTCGTAAGAAGAAGGAACACTCAACCGAGGAAGGCTGACTCGACTTCGGAACCTAACAAAACAAGTGTAGGACCAAAAAACGGAGAAATACAAAGAAAGAGAAAGCTCTCCCCCGCCGAAGGAAAATCCCATAGCAAGCTCATCAAAAGACAGCGACTTGAGGAAGAAGAATCACCTGGATCATCCGCTGGTCGTCCACCAAGTATAGATCTCATCTTCGATTGTTTCAGCCTTTGCAGTTGATCAATGAAATCTGTCACCACAACACCAGCGCCTAAGAGGCCTAAATTACCACTAGGAGGTATACCTTCACTTAATATAAATATGAGATCTTCTATTATAACAACTCGCAATACATTCAGGGGGGGGGGGGGGGGGCAGGGGATATATGTAACGACCCATTCCCGAAGTATTATTATTTTTAAAGATTAAGATCGTGGAGAGGTTGCTTTGTAAGAGAGCAAAATATTTCTAGGTGTTGGAACACTTATATTCGTCAAGAATGGAATAAGAATTTGATTTTCTCTAAGCATCGAATTATCCTTGCTAACTAAGTATTATTAACTAAGACTGAATGGCGATAACTAATCATAAAACGATGGGAGTATAAGCAAGGTATCGAGGGACCGTGGAGCCAATTAAGGAAAGTTCGGTCCTTCGAGAATGCGGGTTCCAAGTAAGGCAAGTTGACTAGTCATCATTGCCGGGATTATGCGTAAGGAAGGTCGGGTTGACGGGAGTCATATAAGGAAATAATTGTAGATCAGTCAAACCTTTAAGGGCAAGTTTTGACCAAGCCGATTAAGGAAACTGCACTTAATTCTCGGCTTGGTGAGCAAGTCCAAGGGTACTATAAAAGGGAACTCCAGCTCTTAGTTTTGGACACAGCTCAAAGCAAGTCCTAGTGAGAGGTCAGAGCAAGAAGGCAGTTCTAGAGAGAGAGAGAGAGAGTTGGGAAAGAGAGGATCCAGCAAGGAGGACCGTAGGAACCTTCGCCGGAAAACGCAGCTGAGTTCAGAGTCTTCGATCTTTTAAGATCAATTCAGGTGAGGATGTGATTCGTGACAGTCCAATAAAGATTGTTTTGCCTATTTGATTCCTTAGGATCGAATTGTTCTTGGATAGAATTTGTTTATGGTAAGTTTGATCATAATGTTCTAAGAAAAAAATGTGTGATGGAAATTGTTTATGGAAAGTTCGATCTTCGTTCTTCGAGACAGTTCTCAAGGATCGAAGAACGTTCATACATTCATAGGATAATTGCATGATAGATTGTGTGAAAGGATGTTATGTTTTATTGAGATGTTTACGTGAAATACTTAGATTTGATCAGACAAGAATTGAAATGATAGATTGAAAATGTGATAGAAGTAAAGTGAAAATTGAAGTAATTTAAGGAAAGTACGGGATTAGAATAATGTGATTAAGTTAAGGAAAGTATGATTTGGCTTCGGCCGTGTATGTTGGCTTCGTCCGTTATGGACCTTCGGGTCGCAGGTTGGTTTCGGCCGTAGGTTTGGCTGCAGCCGTAATGGACCGACGGGTCGCAGGTTTGGCTCCGGCCGCAGGTACGGCATGGCCGCAGGTATGGCTACGGCCGCAGGTACGGATACGGCCGCAGGTACGGCTACGGCCGCAGGTAATGTTAAAGTCCCATTTTCATGCAGCCAAAATCTGATGGACCTTCGGGTCAGAATGTTAGAAAATGTTAAAGTAAAAGAATGATAGAACCGGATGTTAGGTTGTTTTGTTTGCATGCATGAAAATGGATAAGTAATAAGAAAAATGGCTAAGTAAGAAATGATGGAAAACTGAATGCTAAGTTGATAGAATGGGACTGCTAGTTTGGAATGGAGAATTTGATTGATTAATTATTGGAATGTAGTGGGCGGTATTGAGCATCCTCACTGAGTACTTTTGTATGCTCATGCCTCCTTTTGTGATGCGGGACGATGAAGACCATCGGGACGGGGTATTCAATATTGGGATTGTTATGGGATTTTTCATGGGAATTTTTACGAACCTTATTTCCTACGATTATGATATATTGACTCGGATTTATTATTAAAACTGTAGTATTTACTTATGTTACTTAATGAAAGATTTCCAAATTATTTTTACCTAGAATTTCTCTTACGACTTCGCAAAGATTTTCGGGTTGGGGTGTTCCAATATACCTCCCAAATTATTCAACTTCATATTTGGTGGCTCAATATTTTGTCGAGATTCAATTAACTCCATAAAAGCCTATCAAAGAAGAGCCAAAAACATATCCAAGGAAATTACTCTAATGGAAGGCCACAACGAAGAAATCACATTTCAGGAAAGTAAAATGATTTACCTCGAAAAACCTCACAATGACGCTCTAGTCATAAAGCTAGTTGTCACCAGTTTCTTGTTGTCTCGCGTAATTAAGGATACCATAAGTTTCGTTGATGTATTGTTCTATGTTGCCTTCAGGCGCATGGGTTTCAACAAATCCAAACTGAAATGCACTAGAACACCTTTCACCGGATTCACAGGAGAAACAACGTACTCGCTCAAACACATCCAGTTGCCAGTCTTGGCTAAAGACATACACGAACTGGTTGACTTTTTCGTAGTAGATAGACATGTGCCCTTTAGTGTCATACTTGACAGGCCATGAATTTAAACGATAAAAGAAATTTCTTCCACATATCATCATTGTGTGATGTTTTCGATCCCAAAAGGCATTCAAACTGTCTGTGGAAGCCAAAAAGTATCTCGAAAATGTTATATGGGATGCAACAAGCTTACGAAGTGATGCCCCATATAGTAGCTACAGAAAAGCAAAGAGCTCACAGCTCAACGCTTGAAACAAAATAAGGACCCATCCATATGTTGTCTGCCAAAAGATCTTATGATCCAGGTCTACATAGATGAATCTAATCCAGACAGGTATGTCGGGCTTGGAATGGATCTTCAAGACCTATCAAAAGAGAACTAATTTCCTTCTTAAAGGAAAACATTAGAATCTTCGCATGGTCCACAGAAGATAGGATCGACCCATATATAAATTCACATGTATAAACCTACAAATCATAAACGTCGTAACCTAGGCCCCAAACGCTCCAAAGCAGTCAACGACAAAGTAGACATACTACTGAAGGTCGGCACAATTTGTGGGGTAAAATACCCCAATTGGCTTGTTAATCCCATAGTCGTCAAAAATAATAATGGGATATGGAGAGCCTAATACATTTCACAGATCTCAACAAAGCCTGCCCAAAAGACAACTTTATACTCCCTCATATTGATCGGCTTGTAGAAGCTACAGCCGTTCACCAACTTCTATCCTTCATGGATGAATTTTCAGGGTACAATCAAATCAAGATGAACCCTGAGGATCAAGAAAAACGGCATTCATCACTGATCGTGGTATTTACTATTACAAAGTGATGCCCTATGGCCTGAAAAATATCGGAGGCACTTACCATGACTAGTGAATAAAATGACGCTGGCTAGCTAGGTAAAACCATGGAAGTCTATATAGTCGACATGTTAGTCAAATCTGACAAATGGCCGAACATGTCAAACAATTGTGTGAATGCTTTGTAATCCATAAACAAATATGGAATGAATCTAAACCCAAAGAAGTGTACTTTCGGAGTTCCCTCCGGCGAATTCCTTGGGTACCTAGTAACAGAGTGAGGTATCGAAGCTAACCCCAAAAAAATTAGTGCGTTCCTCGATATGCATTCTCCAAAAAGCCACGAGAGAAGTGAAATAGTTAACCGGGAGGATTGCAGCCTTAAACAGGTTTATCTCGCGGTCAACTAACAATTTCCTTTCTTTTTACCAGATCCCAAAAGGAAAAAAAATTGTGGGACGAGAAATGTGAGGAGGCTTTCACTCAGATGAAAGCCTACCTCAGCGAGCTGCCTATATTCGCCAAACTAGAGGAATGAGAACCTATGTACCTCTATATAGCTATCTCATCTGCCACAGTCAGCGGTCTTGATACTAGAAGACAAAGGTGAGTGAAAATAAATTTTCGACGAAAGCAAGACACTCCTTGATGAAGAGACAAGATGCTACGATCATGGATAGTTCGACCATCAGCCAACTCGATCAAATAAACTCAGGGAATGGTGTGGACAGACCGAATGTGCAATCAAGGTCGCTTGGAGTGCAACCTAAGGATACTGAGCTGGTTTGGGATATTGGAGACAACCTTATTCATCCATGTGACCAAGAGAAAGAGTTTAGTCGAGTTAGAATCAGCTTGGAACAAGAAAGTTTAGGAATTGATCGATACTTCCTCATTTGCAACTAATTCTCCCAAATGAAATAACCCGATTGTGCACTAATGTTTGGAATCGAGTTTAATGCACCAAGTTTATTTCCTATCCGTGGGGGAAAAATACTCAAGCTAAGACCCACGTATTTGATCATTTGACCTTTGATAATTTGAAATTGGGATGAATAGATAATCCAATGGAAGCCCATTATTTGTCTACTGATTTTTAAATTTGGCCATGTTAGGGTCCTGAAATCCGTGGCTCGACCAAAATCTCACCAAACCACCCACACTGACCACCTAGGAGCATGAACAGAGGTCCAGTCCAAGGCACATATCTCAACAACCAGAAGGAATTTTCACATGAAACCAATTTTCCAAGCCGCCCAACTAATCATTGTATCACTTAAATTTGGAATTTACAGGATATCTTCATGGATCAAGAAATTATGAATTTTACAAGCAAGAGGTTTCTCAGCTTGTTCATCCGCCAGTATTGGTTTTTGGAAGAATATTCAAGCACAAAAAAGAAGACGAATGAACCAAAAACAATAAGAGAATTCAATATGGATGTTTAAGATTTCCAACAAGCCCAAAATGAGGAGAAATGATCAAATAAATATCAAGTTATGGCCCATTTATCAAAACTCATCAAACTAGTTCCGCACGTGCCTAATTTGAAGTCTCACTGGTTCAATCTTATTTAAACCAAATAATAGCGAACATGAGAGGTTTCTAAGAATCTTGAAAGTATATCCAACTATAAGGTAGGAGTATAAGATTTCTTACCATTAACCAGAGACCACATGAACTGGACGATCTCATTGTTTGGAAGCCTGCCAAATATGGATGCATTTACACTCAGCTCAAAGCCTACCTCAGCGAGCAGCCTATATTCGCCAAACTAGAGGAATGAGAACCTCTGTAACTCTATATAGCTATCTCATCTTCCACAGTCAGCGGAGTCTTGATACTAGAAGAAAAAGGTGAGTGAAAACAAATTTTTGACGAAAGCAAGACACTCCTTGATGCAGAGACAAGATGATACGATCATGGATAGCTCGACCATCAGCCAACTCGATCAGATAAACTCAGGGAATGGTGTGGACAGACCGAGTGTGCAATCAAGGTCGCTTGGAGTGAAACCTAAGGATACTGAGCTGGTTTGGGATATTGGAGACCACCTTATTCATCCATGTGACCAAGAGAAAGAGTTCAGTCGAGTTAGAATCAGCTTGGAACAAGCCAGTTTAGGAATTATCGATACTTCCTCATTTGCAACTAATTCTCCCAAAGGAAGTAACCCGATTGTGCACTAATGTTTGGAATCGAGTTTAATGGACCAAGTTTATTTCCTATCAGGCCAAATACATATCCGTGGGGGAAAAATACTCGTAGAAGCTAAGACCCACGTATTTGATCATTTGACCTTTGATAATTTGAAATTGGGATGTATAGAGAATCCAATGGAAGCCCATTATTTGTCTACTGATTTTTAAATTTGTCCATGTTAGGGTCCTGAAATCCATGGCTCGACCAAAATCTCACCAAACCACCCACACTGACCACCTAGGAGCATGAGATTTCTTACCATGAACCAGAGACCACATGAAGTGGAGGATCTCATTGTTTGGAAGCATGCCAAATTGGATGCATTTACACTGTGGGGAATAAGTCACCAACAACCAAGCCATCAAAGCTGCAGCTTTTGGAGATATTCCTTTCTTGAAAAGATTTCTGACATGCACCAGAACTCACCTTAACTAATAAAATCAACCAAGACCTCACTTGCCAATTGTGGAGCAATTCTTGGAACCATTTCCCATCAATTCCCAACAGCTCTTTCCAAGCCAAGTCTACTATGATTTCGATCAAGTCTTCAGTATTCAAGATGTTCCCAAGAAATCTAACTACACCATAAAACCGTTTGATTTTCCCTGGTGTCTAGAAGGAATGCTGAGGAGTAAGAACGGGAATGGTGTGTTCTGAGTCTCACGCAGTATGCGGTGAACCTTGGAGGTCATGCACTTCAGATGAGCCTTCATCACTTCAATCTCTTGTCACTGTGTTAGATATCCATGTTAGCTATCCGAGATATGTTTTCCGCCAGTGTTCTGATCACTGATTCTCACTTGGTACTGCTGCCTCAGGTTGGTGTTGGGAGACCGTCTAAAATAGCTCGTTGAACTATGGGAGAGCATTGAATTCTGTGATCTTTATGTGTGAGCCACTAGAGTGAAGCTTGTTTATACGGTTATGATAGATATTCTGAGATTGTGAAAGGTCGTCAAGATGAGAGGTCGTCCCTCTAAGGAGCTCATCAATCCTTCCCAAGAAAACAAAGAGATGTCCTGCTGGTTAGAATGTGTCATCTCCGTGTTGGGTGGCTGTACTAGGGTGTGACCTCCATGGTTTTAAATCTTGAAGTGTCTGCAATTGTAGGGATCAGAGGGCCTGATTTCGTTGTGGCTTCTGTGACCTCCGAACTATCATAGAGTAGAGAAGACTCGTTAGTCCCACTTTGGACGACAATTGTTGTTTGCATACTAGTTTTACTTAATTTTACTGAGTTATTCTTCGTCATACATAGTACTACTTAGTTAATTATACTAAGTTTTAATAGTTATACTGGTTATATTGAGCACTACTGAGTTAGTTATACATAGTTCGACTTAGTTATACGTTATACTACATAATATTGAGTACTATTAAGTTGGTTATACCGAATTCGACTAAGTTATATTGATTATGCTGCGTAATAATGAATACCAATAGGGATGTCATATAGGGTTCTGAGATTTAAGGTTGGCTCAGACCATCCAAATAATTTAAGAGCCCTATACCTAATATATTACTTAGGGCTAAGTTAAAGAAGTAAAGGGTTTTGATGGGTTGTACCTTATCAGATAAGTATTTTTTTTGTTTTTTTTTTGGCAATCAACAATATTTTGGTGTAGAGTTAAAACTTAAAAATTAATTTCCATTCCAAAATCGTAAAATTGAGTTTTTCGCAAAAATCATGTAAACAATTTTTTTCGTCAAAATCGCAAAAAAAAATGATTTTTTTTGGGGGGACTAATCTCTCAAATAGATTTTTTAAAGTTTTTGTCACAAAAATTGACTTCAAGAAAAAAAATGAAAAAATAGATTTTTTATTTTATATTTTGAAAATTTTAGTATATATTTTTATTTTAAATATCACCTTCAAAACCGTACTTCATAACTCTAAACCCTAAATCTAGATTAGTTAAACCAAGGAGTATAAATATATATTTAGACCTTTTAATAAAGTCTATTTTGGTAACGTTTCTCCTTGAATACTAGTTTGGTGACAAAATTGTTATTAGGTCTATCTTCGGATTTTTTTTTGCCAAATAGAGTTTTCCACCAAACAATTTTTTCCACCAAACCCCAAAAACTGAATTTTCCCGTCAAAACCGAAAAATTGAGGTTTACCGTCAAAACTGTTAAATCAAGTTTTCCCGCCAAAACCGTAAAATCAAGTTTTCTGCCAAAACCGTAAATTAAGTTTTACCGCCAAAACCGTAAAATCAAGTTTTCCGGACACTACCATAAAATCGAGTTTCCCACCAAAATCATAAAATTGGTTTTTCCTTCCAACATCGTAAAAGCAAGCTTTCTCGCAAAAACCGTAAAATCAAGTTTTTCTGCCAAAACCGTAAAATTGAGATTCTCACCAAAACCGCAAAATCAAGTTTTCCCGTCAAACCATAAAATTGAATTTTTCCGCCAAAACCATAAAATCGAGTTTTCCCGCCAAAACGTAAAATCAATTTTCCTGTCAAAACCGGAAAATCACGTTTTCACGCCAAAACGTAAATACAGTTTTCTTGCCAAAACACTAAAATCGGGTTTTCTTGACAAAATCGTAAAATCAAGTTTTCTAGCCAAACCCTAAAATTGGGGTTTCCCGCCATAACCATAAAATTGAGTTTTTTCGTTGAAACTGTAAAATCAAGTTTTCCCGCTAAAACCGCAAAATTGAGTTTCCTCGCTATACCCGTAAAAAAGAGTTTTTCCGCCAAAACCGTAAAATAAATTTTCCGCCAAAACCGTAAATCGAGTTTCCCTCGTCAAAACCGTAAATCAAGTTTTACCGCAAAACTGTAAAATAGAGTTTGCCAGCCAAAAACCTTAAAATTGGGTTTTCCCGCAAACACCATAAAATCAAGCTTTCTCTCCAAAACCGTAAAACAGAGTTTTCACGCCCAAATAGTAGAATTGGACTTTTCGCCAAAACTGCAAAATCAAGTTTTCCCGCCAAAATTGTAAAACCTAGTTTCCCCACCAAAACATAAAATCAAGTTTTCTTGCAAAAACCATAAAATTAAGTTTTCTCGCAAAAACTGTAAAATCGGATTTTCCCGCCATAACTGTAAAATTGAGTTTTTCCGCCAAAACCATAAAATCGAGTTTTTCCACCAAAATCGCAAAATCAAGTTTTTTCGCTAAAGCCGTAAAATCAAGTTTTTTCCGCCAAAACCATAAATTGAGTTTTCTCGCCAAAAGAGTAACACCATGGTTTTCCGTCAAAACTGCATAATCAAATTTTCGTACTAAAACCATAAAATCAAGTTTCCCACTAAAACCATAAATCAAGTAACCCAAATAACAAAATTTTTCTGCCAAAACCACAAAAACGACATTTTCCGCCAAAACCACAAAAACGAATTTTCCTGGAAAAACTGCAAAACAAGTTTTCATCCAAAACCGTAAAATTGAGTTTTCCTACAGTTATCGTAAATTATCAAAAACAAGAAATATTTAATCAAAGACCATTTTTCTTTGATCTATGTTAATGTATGAGATAATATATATATATTCTAAGAGATTATATAAAATGTATAAACATAGAAAGATAAATGATTTTAAAAAGGATGAAAAAGGTTCAACCATGTTTTACATATTTTGATGGGTTCTAAAATGGTTAGGGTTCATTTAGGGCTGAGCCTAAATTATATAGGGCCGAGCCTAAATTATATAGGGCCGTGATGGGCAGGGTAACCCTATATAACCCCCCTAAGTACTACTAAGTTAGTTATACCAAGTTTTACTGAGTTAGTAATACCAATTTATATTGAACTTATATCTGAAAAATGAAATAAATAGAAAACAAGAAAAATTCCTCGAAAGGGAGAAAAACACGAACCCAAAATCAAAGAAAATCCAATAGTATCTTTAACAACCCTAAAACAGAAAAATATTCAGAATAATAAGAACCCTAAAATCCAAGAAAACTCATAATTCAATTTAACAACCCCAATCGCTAAATCTAGAACAAGAAAAATCCCAAATCAAAAACCCAGAACAAGAAGAATCATAAATCAAAAACCCAAATGTTCTTCAGCCATTAATTCAGGTTGATATGCCGCAGTTTCTCCATATGTGGCACCATGGTTGATGTTATATGTCGTTACCTCAAGTTAAAACACCATGGTTGATGTTCTCTGTTTTTCTCATAAATCATGAAAAGAGGAAGAAAGAAAAAACAAAATAGAATAAGGAGGTTTAAAATCGTGAAATGTAAAAGAAGAAGGAGAGAAGGAAAGAGAATAAGCGTCGCAGAGAAATGAGAGAGAAAGAGAGGAAATAAAAACTTAGAAATAGAAACTTATGATTTCACAAATCTTTATATTAGGTTTAAGGGTACATATCTAATTTCACGAATTTTTGCATTAAAAATAATTCAGAAAGAAAATAATTTTTGGTGAGGTCATTGGGAGATTGGACTTTAAGAGATGGGGGCAAGAGAGGAGATGTCTCTCATAAAACCCAAATCGACTGATTGGGAGTTGACGTGGATGTCTTCAGAGTTTTGTTTAGGTTGCCCTCCTACTTGTAAGAAAGGGATTTGATTCGTTTGTCTATTTAGCCATTATGTCAATTTCATCTTTTAGGGTTTTCAAAAGAGTTTTTTTTTAAATAGTCCTTTTTATTTTCTTTTTACCAAAAAAATTCTCAAATAAAAAAATGACCAAAATAAGTTTTATTAAAGGGTAAATATACATTTATGCACCTAGAGTTAACTAAACTAGATTTAAGTTTTAAAGTTAGGGACGAAGATTTGGGAATGGAGTTTATTTTTTTTTTAATAAAAATATTAAAATTTTCAAAAAGTATATTCGAATTTCAAAAAGAAAATTTGAAGAAAGAAAATTTCAAGAAAAAGTTGAAATTTGAAAACATATAATTTAAAAACTATATATATTTCTTATTTATATTTATATATCTATTAAGTAAGGGGTAGAAGAATTTTTTATCTCTTTAATATAACTTTTCGTCATTTTTTCTTTTTGTGAGCTTTTTTTATAAAAGAGGTATTTGAAAGATTTTTTTAATAACATGAGCATGCAAAACTCTCTGCTTATCGAGACAGAAGATTCCCACTAACACAAGAGGAGTTCGACGAGTCCCTAAGGGCCTCTTCCCATTGGCAACCTATGTTGTCCAAGAAGGTGGCAAATGCCACCATAAATTTTCAAAATTTGTTAAAGTTACCTAAATTTTAGTTATTTTATATTAGTAACTAACATTTACCAGCTATATTTTAAAGTTTATATAGGATTTGTGTAACGCCCGCGCTCCACAGTCTGAGCTGGAACAATCCAATTATGGGTTTAGCTAGACTGATCAGACGATCTAATCAGTGTTTAATTAGTCGTTTGGAAAGTACGGGTTGGTTTAGGACAATAATGTCCAGTCCGGACAGAGCGGTTGAGCTTGTCAGACAAAAACTAGTTGGATTTGGATAAGGCAGTTGGACTTGTCATCCGAGATCAGTTAGTCCATGAATGTACTGATTGATATACGTTTTGGCAGGAACGGTTACTGAGCCAAACGTATACTGATAAGCCAAGTAAATGGCGGGAACAATTATCTGGCGGTTATTGGGTGGTTACCAGGGCAGTTACCAGAGTGGTTACCATGGCAGTTCCAGAGTAATTACTGGAGTGCTTAACTGACTAGGACGGTTAGTGGGTTATGGAACTGCCAAGGCGGTTATGGAACTGTTGGGAGTTAAGTAAAAATAACCGACCAAGAGCAGTTAGAGAACAATTATCCGGAGTGGTTATTAAATAGTTACTGGGTGGTTATTGGATTGCTTAACTGACTGGGAAAGTTATTAAATTATGGAACTGTCGATAGGTAGTTATGAGGCAGTTGTCCGGGAAAGAAACTGTCACTTGGCAGTTAGCCAAGCATAGGAACCGTTTCTGAGCTATAGTGAGTAAAAGGGGAAAACTGCCGGATTGCAATTACTGCTTAATGAAGGGCGCGGGAGCATTTTTGGACGATTATGGGCGGTTAAGGCCAAGGAGTAACCGCCCAAACTCCCTTGATGATTATGGGTGGTTAAGGCCAAGGATTAACCGCCCAAACTCCCTTTTATGGATTTTCGTGGAGAGAAGGAAGGGACTCTTTTCCCACACGGTTTACAGACAGAAAAACACACAGAGGGAAAGAAAGGGGGAAACAGAGGAAGTAAGGGAAGAATCAGATGTAGAGGGTCGGAGATCGCTGAGAAGAACAGATCAGAATCCTACCCGACTGTCTGATGGACGAATGATAGTTCTTTCAGTATCGTCTGAGTCGCATCAAGTGGTCCCTCTGCTGAGCAATGGATCGCGAAGTAGACAATTGAGTTTATGGCGGTTACAGTGAGGGGAACCGAGTGCAAGACTGGGGAATGGTTATTCTGATCAGGAAATTGGCCAACTGGAAGGACGTTAGGATGCTGGATGATGGATCACCATCAAGGAGCAGTGTGAGAGAAGTTATGATCTGTATCTGCGAGTGTGAGGGATTGTGAGACAGGCATGATCGAGACTGAGGAACAGGATGACCTGTGTGACTGCGAGACAAGTCAAGATGGGAGGCAATATTCATGTCTAGTGGCTTATTATACATTATGCAGGTCTGAGATTATCGAGAAAAATAATGATGAAGAACCGAGTTATTGGATATTATGGTCGATTGATACTTACTGAGAAACATGAAGGAGAGTTCGGATCAGGTCTGTAGACAACCCGGAAACTGTCTGGGAAGGGTGTGAGCGGATTTGAATCAGGACAAGGACATTTGTTTTAGTGTGCGGATGGTGACTGGTTCTAGTTCGATGGTTAAAGACCCGTACACTAATTATGTCGGATGTTTTGCATGATTTAGAGGATGAGTATGTTGAGTATCAGTACATGTAGACTAGATTATTTGTTGGTTGAATCATCGAGAAATAATGGCAACAAAGTCCACTGGTGCCGGCTGGAACAGGTGAGTTCAAGGATAATATGTGGACTGGCGGATTGTACTGGTTACCGAGAGATGAGGACCCAGAGTTCGACTGTACTGGAGACATAAGGTCGAGAGACTGACATGAGTATAGGAAATTGCTGGTCTGAGGGTGACAACATGCGGGTTAATGTTTGTATTTTTAATAATGCAATCTATCAAATTAACCCTACTAACTACTCTTGCCAAGAGAAGTTAAATTGCAGTACTTAGGGATCGAATCCACTGAGAGCGAGGGCACACAATAGATTTATTATAATAGTAACAGTTAAGCTAGGAAAACTATAAATAGTGGTTTAAATTGTAAGTCTATTAGGAATAAGAAACTATCTAAAATACCAAGTGAAAGAAAATATGGAAAAGTGATAGATCTAGGATTTATGGCAAGTGAATTATAATGGATAGGATGCATGGAATTATTAATATGTGAGAACAATAATATTAACTAGTCCGACCTCATCTTGTCTCAACTCTCGTATGCGGATAGAGAAGTATACTGTCGATCGACGGCTAAGGCCTAGTGTCGATCGACGCTGATCGACAGGAAGTTCGTCCACTATGTTAATTAAACCAGCTCTCGCATATATCTAACAACCTAGCTCAATGGAATCAATTATGGCACATAACCTACTCTCGTAGTTGTCCATGTCCTAAGTTCAGGTTTCTAGTTAGCTACTCTGGAACGCAAGCATTAAACACAATTTCAAAGATTGATATTACTTAATCTTAGCAATTTTATTTTGGGGCTAATTCATCAGTACCATTAATAACCCTAAATCAACAAGTGAATTACTCATACATGATCAAAGAAAATATGATGAACTGAATAATATAATGCAGTAAATAAATAATGGGGTTCCAGTACAATTCTCTGAATGAGTTAAGATTTTCTTCCCTAAACTACTAATGCAAGAAAACTAAAAGTTGTATAAGTAAATGTGTCTTCCTAAAACGTGGTCTTTTTCGTCTCTCTCTCTCTCTCTCTCTCTCTCTCTCTCTCTCTCTCTCTCTCTCTCTCTCTCTCTCTCTCTCTCTCTCTCTCTCTCTCTCTCTCTCTCTCTCTCTCTCTCTCTCTCTACCTAAACAATGGTAGAACCATATAAACTAGGTCAAAACTTGTCCATGGGCATTCTCGTAATTTGTCTTGACTTGCGCTAGGAGTCGGCCAATACTCTGCGAGTGCGCCGTCGATCGACATCAAGGATGCTTTGTCGATCGACGGTAATGCTTGACTTTGACTCATACTTAGCTAAATGTAAACAACTACTGGATATCTCTTCTGAATTCTGTATCAAGCTCCATAATCTCCAAAATGCTCTGGAATGTACTTGGTCCTATGAAGACTCTAAAACACAGTGTAGACATACATAATAGACTCCAAAGAAGGTCTGAATGTTGGTCTAAAAGTGGTAAATAACAAGGGTATATTAACTTTACCAAACTTAACCTTTTTCTTGTCCTCAAGCAAAAAAAAGATAGCATCTGAAAGAGGTTTGAAAAGTGGGGACTCACATAATGTATAAGTACTACTATCACCCCTACTATCTCGCAGCAACATTAAATAATGCTAATCAAAGAGAAACTCTATATGTCCTTACCTAATATAGCAACCAAATCCATTTTGTCATCAACTCAACAAATACTAATTTAACTCACCCCTCTATTGATCTCATTTCTTTGCATAAAAATAAAGTGCAAGTTTTACATTGGGAGTATTGATCAAATGACACATAGACTCAACTACTGCAAATCTGCATACATAGGTATAAAGTCTTTCGAAATCCCTTTATTCCCTCTTTTCTCTCAGAATCTTTTTAAATCTCAAATTCAATGGACAATGGTACTGATACAATCCATCTTGCCATCTTATTTTCGTTTTTTTATAACAAAGTTGTAGGCGAATACTGGGGTCATCGGTAATGTACCTATCTCTCACTTCCAATAATGTGTGATCACTTCTTTTTGAATTAGAATAATAGGGTCATTGGTAATTTACCTACCCCTATGCATCTTCCAGGAAATCATCTCAATCTTTTTTTTAGATGCTGAAGAGAGAGAGAGAAGGGAATCAGAAGCACACAAACTTGTACCTTACAAACTTACAGAAGGAATCTGATCCGACGTATGGCAAGCCCCAAAGCAAGCAAAATAGTCAGTATTAGGTTGGAGATCAGCTTTGGTTCCTTCAAATTTTCTTAGTAAGTTCGATCTAATGGAAGGATGATCCACTTTGGCATCTCTAGTAATCTATGCAATTAACAAGTCTAAGAGCAGTGCTATAGTGTGGTTAGCCAATAAATAAGTTCTGATCATAATCCCATTCTTGAATCAATAAAATCTTTTCCAAAAACCTAAGTAAATAAAACAATTATAAAAACTCAAAATAAATAAAAGCATCAGCAAACTCCCCCAGACTTAAATAACATTGTCCCCCAGTTTATCCCCTCTGGTTCAGTTAATGGAAAAACTTAAATCATAAGTAAAGATTAGAGAGAAAGTTGAAGTTACCAAACTCCGTAAGTAGTGTCGACCGATGGTGAGTGATGAGTGTCGACCGATGGTAGACCATCCAAGCCATCGACCGATGGTTAAGTGTTGATGTCAACCGATAGTATGTTCGAACGTTTCTACTCCTTCTTTGAACACCTAAAAAAATTAAAATAAAAACCGTAATTAATAACTAAATAATAAAAAACAAATTAAAACTTACTACACAGTGGGTTGCCTCTCACTCAGTGCTTGGTGATAGTCTTAAGCTCGGCGTTTGAACTTCTGGTGGAAAGCATGTATCAACATAATCTTTTTCCGTCTGAAACCATGCATTGATGAAGCTCCTCACAGTTTCTTCGCCTCCGGTTTTCTGGTTATCCAACCTTATATGAGCAGTCTCCATTGCACTCATCCTTTCCTAGAGTGTTTGAATGCATCCTGTCAGCATGTTAAGTCTGGTATCTGTGGGCTCTGAAATGTCATCCAGTTTCTAGTAGATATCATTCCTTATCAAGTCTTGAGAAAGGTAAACGTCATCAATATCATCTTCCAATAATTCCTCTGTTACTAGCCTATGCTGAAATGTTGTGGGATGAGTATCGATCGATGGCCAAGTGTTGCCGTCGGTCGATGCTGAACTAACTGCTCTAACCGAGTATTGTTGTTGAATAATCTGATGAATGTAGTTCATCTTATGCTTCATCTCTTCCATGCACGTGGTTAACCAGCCATGTTGTCGTTGAAAGGGTGGTACAGGTCATCAAGCCTCTTGTGATAGTCATCCGTAATCATCTCCTGGGCTCTGTAAATTCCATGTACCATGTTGTAAACTTCTTGAGTGCTGTAAGTTGATGAGTCAGGTCTGGCTCGGCGAATGTCTGCCGCATACCTTGGCAAACATAGATGAGTATATTCATGCATGTTGGCTCGCTCAATAATCTCCCTGATGTCCTCCTTAGACACATTAACGATTCTTCCATCCATGGCTCATGCATTGCCGTGCTCATCTCTGTAAACTCCATACTCATCTCGCTTCTCTCAATGAAATCTTCTCCGGTCGTTTCTGTCAAAAGATATATATCCATATTTGGTGAGACCGTCGATCGATGGTAGACGTGTCTTATCGATCGATGCTGGATCTATGGTTTCGTTCAACCGGGTGAAGCCTCTAGATTTCCAGAACTCAAATGTATCCTGCTTAGCTGCTTCTTCTGGGTAAAGCTTTGTGTAATCAGGGTTGCTGCGCTCTGATGCCAACTCACGATATTTCTGTCCAGTGTAGACAATGTATTATGGACTATCATCTTCGTTCTGATCAGTGGCGTGAGTGTTGGTAGATGTTTGAGGTTTGGAATTGACCAATTTTTGTATGCTGAGACCATAGATCGACTGGTGAGGATGAGTGTCGATCGATGCTATACCCGCAGACTCTTCCTTTAGCTCGGAATCACAAAACCATATGTCAATAAGACCTGCTTCTTCCATGGCAATACCTCGATACTCAATAAGTTCTTCTACCTTATAGTCCTCATCACATTCTTGGTCAGCCAGATCATATCCCAAATCAGGATAGTGAATGTCAATCGATAATGAAGGGTGGTTGTCGATCGATTGTTGAATTGTGTCCCCATCAACCGGTTGTCTGGATTAGGTGTCAATCAATGCTCCATCATCAAACCCCTCCTTGTTCTCATAGTCTCAGAAACATGTAGCAGTAAATCCTGGTTCATCACCCAATTCTATCGGAGTTGCCTTGTTCTTGACTTAAACAGGTTCATAAAAATTATTTGAATCTATTAAGGATAGATACAACCTGTTTGTCTTCATGTAGCAGATAGCTCCCATTGTGGCCATGAATACTCTTCCAAGGAGTAAGGAAGAGTTCCAGTCGAACTTGATATCCATCACATGGAAGTCTAGTGGGACTAAGGCATTGAAAATCTGCACTAGGAGATCTCACGCTATCCCTCCTGAATTCACCTTGGAGCAGTCCACAAAAGTGAATGAATCACTGGAAGGCTCCACTTTCAGGCTCAGATTCTCTGCCATATCTCTAGGCATGATGCTGACTGCTGATCCAATATCGTAGAGGGCATTGGGATACTCGTTGCCTTTGACAAATCATGGAATCACAAACTTTCTAGGGTCACTTTTCTTCTTGAGAGTGATTCTTTGCTTTCGCTTCTCTCTGATGTCATTGAACATGCGCTCTATTTCCTCATATGTCTCTTTGGGTTCCCTGAAAAACATCCAAAATCTATGAGCATAGTATGTTTCATCAAATGGAGTATCTGAAGGAATTTTGAAAACTCTTTTGGCAAAGTCATCCATCTCTTTTTCAGTTGCTTTTCTGCCTAGATGTTTAGGAATCTTCTGTTATCATTGTCTCATGTGTATCTACATTCTGTTCTGGAGTCATCCTACTCGTATGTCTGACAAACAAGCTTGCATTCAGACTTGGTAGATGAACTGGTTCTACTGTTGGAGACTGTCGATAGATGTTCTAAGACTCACACGAAGCTACAAATTCTGAGGGTTTCGTCGATCGGTGCTCATCAATGGGTGTCGATCGACACCAGTGAGAACTACCAAAAGACATAGCACTTTCTACTCGGAAATCTCCCTTTTGGAGCCATTCTTTCTTCACCTCTCGCCAAAAATCGTCACCTATCAATGCACTGACGTGGTGTTTCTACCCAGCTTCCTCCTCCTTAATTAGGATCTCATGTCTCTGAATTGCCTCACTTTTCTGGACCACTTGAATTTTCAACTTCTTGACATGAGTGATGAGAGTCTCAAACTTTGTGTTGAGGTTGATATACAGAGAATCTATCTTGCCATTGAAATTAACAGTCATTTGCTGCTGCTAATCCAGTACTCTGTCAACCATTGCTTTTAACTTGCTCTCATGAGTTTCTGGATGTAGGTTCTGATAAGAAGATCCAAAGGTCTTGTTGTAGTTGGGTCTCTGCTGCTGTGAACTCTGGTCGTAATTTCTCTTGTTGCCGCCATATATGTTCTTCTTCCTCTCCCTCTTCCTCTTCTTCCTCTTCCTCTTCCTCTTCCTCTTCATCTTCCTCTTCATCTTCATCTTCCTCTTCCTCTTCCTCTTCCTCTTCCTCTTCCTCTTCCTCTTCCTCCTCCTCTTCCTCTTCCTCTTCCTCTTCCTCTTCCTCTTCCCCTTCCCCTTCCTCTTCCTCTTCCTCTTCCTCTTCCTCTTCCTCTTCCTCTTCCTCTTCCTCTTTAGTGTTCTTGGTGCTATTTCTAGACGCCAAGTTCTCAATAAGCCTTGTTTCTTCTTCTGGACTCCTATTGCTGAAATTCCCTTCAGTGATTGTGTTTAAAGCCATCTGGTATTGTAGATCAATACCTCTGAAGAAGGTGCTAAGTAGCTGTACCTCATTGAAACTGTGGTGTGGACAGTCTCTCTAGTAGGACTTGAACTGAACCAAGAATTTTTGAATGATTCTCCAGGTTCCTATGTGAAGGTGGCGATTCTTCTTCTCAAGTCTTGTGCTCCCGCATCATCAAAGAAATTGCGCAAAAACGAATTTTTGATGTTTGTCGAGGATGTCAGAGATCTTGGTGGTAGTTGCTTAAGCCAATGTTAAGCTTCTCTACCAAGTGAGTACTTGAAGAGCTTACAGAAGAGATAACCCTCAAGGACTCCATTGGCTTTAATAGAAGATACAAGATCCTCAAACCGCTCCAGGTGATCCATCGGATTCTCATGTTGCGATCAATGGTAAAGTGTCTGCACAGCAAGTGCGAAAAAGCACGGTTTGATCTCAAAATCGTTCCTCTGGAAAGCTGGAGGACGAATAGCGGATATATTAGCATATAACTGGTATGGACAATTTCAGTCTTCTAGTTTCCATTGAGTAGCTTGGGCATTAGCTTCAGTTCGAGCTACTGTAGCGTCTACTTCTACTTCTGGTTCAGGTATTGCAGCTCCCTGATCATCAATTCTCTGACCCGTTGCATTACGCAAATGAACTTCAAAGTCATACATGTCTCCTCTCTAATCTCAGACCAAGACTAAAGTCGTAACCATCTGACCCCGTGAACTACCATCGATCGATTCCGTGGTGAAGAAACATCGACCGGCGGTTGAGTGTTGCTGTTGATCGATGCTTGTTGTATCTTTTTGAGGATCGAGCGTTCGATTACAACTGGATTTGAGGAGAACAATTCCTGATTCTTGTTGCTTCTGATATTGTTGGGCATGCACCTGAAAGACAAGAAAAAGAAATTATCATTAAATTGCAATAATGAAAAAGGGCCCGACTTGTTTTATGGCCAACTTAAGCTCAGAAGCCATCACAAATTACCAAAATACCCATGGACAACCTAAAACCATGTTTAATATGTTTTCTAAGCCATTGTTGACTGTTATGCTTTAGCAAGCTTTCTTTTATTCATTGTTCTAGGGTTAGGAGAGAAGGAAGGAACTCCTTCAGTGTCCTCCTGGAACTCCTTCAGAGTCCTCCTGGAACTCCTTCGGTTTTATATTATATCTATTCTATTCATATATGATTTATGTGACAAAGATCGTGTCTGAGTAGATCTCTTGTTAGGTTTATGGTTTATTAATGGTATTTATGGATTAGCCAAACAATAGAATTGCTAGGATGATTAATAGATCTATCAATATAATTGTGCTTATTGCTTGTGTTCAAGAGTAGCTAACTAGAACCCTGATCAAAGGATAGTTTGACCCAAGCGAGAGCATGGTTTACTACCAGAATTAATCTTGTTGAGATAGGTTGCTAGAAACAAATAAAAGTTGATTTGGTTAATTTAGTGAACTTATTGAATTAGTTCATAAAGCTTGACTCAAGAGACCATCGATCGATGTAGGATCATTGCCATCGATCGACGGTCATTCTGTGTCAACAAGCGAGAGATGAGACATTAGACTTAGTCAATAAATTAGACTCACAGCCAGAGTTGGTCGTCTTTTACATTAGATATCGAGTTCTATGATTAATAACCTTAGCTTATATCCTCTATAATTGTGGGAACCAAAATTCGCACTGTTGATTTCTGTTAAATTAGGAATGCAGGGTAAACCCTAGTTTCCCAGAGGTCTCGGATATCTGTTAAACCACACGCCAATCAGTCAGAATACGAAGTAAATATTGAAAAAAAAATAAGGATCGAAAAGAGAGCAAGATGTCTTAATCCGAATTTGCGTATGAGCGTTTACAACAGGATAGGAGCCTCGGCTATGAGAGCTGCCGGCGAGATCCCTAGTTCTAATAACCTAAGACTGCTAAACCCTAGTTGAGTCGCAGCTCGGATAACAAAAACGGAAAGTTGCCTAAATGCTCTAAGTGCTAAGCTATGTTTGCTCTGAGTGGAGATTTTCGTGTGTTCTCGGAATAATCACCCTTGAAGTCCTTATATACTCCTCTAGAGATGGTTTTCTCTTTTCCCCTTGGTCGAATTTATCGTTTCGCAGAAATATTCCTTAGGCGTTTTCGGACTTAGGCGTTTCTATGATTTTATCGAAAGAGCATTGCTAAGACGGAGTCGTCCGAGAGTTAGGATCTTTTGTATGGGGCGTGTGACTCTAGGTGTTTAGTTAACCGTTATCATCTCATACGATCAACCCGATCCTTTCTCGAAAAAAAAGTTCTTTCGGTAAAGTTCCAATGTCAATCCCGATTGAGACGTAACAAAGATAAGTTCGCTCAAGTATCGAAACAGGGAGTTTAACGAGGACGAGGTGAAACTGGATTTATTTTATCCGCCTTGCCGAACAAGCGGGTCGAATTGCTTGTGCCATCAAACTCGCCCGTTCGGCGAGTTGGCCTTGTCAAACTCCCCGTACGGGCGAGTTGGTCGTGTCGTGTCTACCAAATCGCCCGTACGGGTCAGTTGGTTGGTCTGTTCCGTCCAACTTGCCCGTATGGCAAGTTGGACAGTCCAACTCGCCGTACGGGCAAGCTGGTTGGTCTGTGCCATCTAACTCGCCTGTATGGCGAGTTAGACAGTCCAACTCGTCATACAGGTGAGTTGGTTGGTCTGTGCCGTCCAACTCGCCGTACGGGCTAGTTGGTCGACCCATGTGGCTTGATTTTCCCATTCGACAAGCTAGACGTCTTGCTCGCCATCTTCTCCGTTCAGGGAGTTGGATGATCGAGTCTTCTAGTTGTTTCATCATATTGTCATTGGGGGATACGTTTACCCGAGGTATTTGGACAAACTCTTCTTGATGGCTCATTTGCGCAGACCGCTCCATTATGGTCAGTCGAGATTTCCCGGTAGTCATTTTTGGAGTCATTATCTCTCTCTTTCACCAAGAACGCATTTTCCCGGTAGGTTTCTGACGTTGATTCCGTCGTAACCGACTTTGACCCCAATAGTTAGCCCCCAGCTCGTTAGAATCGCAAGGTTCTAGTGAGCGATTTTGGCAGGTTTGGTAAGTTAAGCGGAATCAATGTTTGAAAAGGTCCGTTGCAAGTGGTCTACTTATTCCTCTAAGAGCGGAATGCAGTAGGATAGGGCTGCGCCTTGTGAAGGCTGCCTACGTACCCTTGTAAAAGGGATCAAGCCTTTCGTAGTTCGTTCTGGAGTTAAGGTTCTTACTTCCATTTTTCCTGTGAGACCCTTATGGTTTAGTTGTGTGTCGTGTAGACATTAGCAGGCATGTTTCTGCCAACAAAATTGTATATTGGAACTTTGTCGGCCTCGAGACCAGCCTTGTAGGCTGTTTATTTGGGCCGAGTGTGGCCGTACTTATGTTTTCGGGACTGACAGCGTGTGGCTTTGGATCCCGACTGCTTTGCGATTTTTTTTTAAAATGAATAAACTAGGATTTTTTCTTGAAAATGAGTTTAAGTAGATTCAGATTTTTGTTAAATATAGAGGGAAGGATACGAGTTGTCATCTCGTTCCCAACTCTTTTGCGGATCGTCCTATTCGTTGCTCGTTCAAGATGTTTGAGAAGTTTTTCAAAGTTTCGTGAGTGCTTAGATACAGACGAAGAGACATGCTTTCAAGATCTCATATCTTTTCGATATCATGCCTTGAGACGTTAGAGACCAGTGTGCTATGTTTAGGGTAAGACCTAGGTCTAATCACGGTTTTTGAGGGTGTGATGACTACTTCGGCTTATGTTTCCCTTATCGCTTTCGACCTGATTCCATTTCGCTTTAAAGTCTGCGATAAGTTCTCGGCTTATGTGACTTTTATGATAGGAATCGAGCATTTTTTTGAGGACAATTTTCAAGTCTCCCGAAAGTTTTGGCCAAAATTTCGAATGTCTTTTATAGCTCTATTACCCTTGTGTCGGCTGTTCGAGAGATATCTCTACGAGATGGCTTAGTCTGTTTAGGATGTTAAGAGTTTGTTGAGATCAGCAACAAAATTATTTGTAGATATAATCGTTTTTGAACCTTCGTGAAGGATACATGTTTAAGAAGGTATGTATGTTTTATAGTCGCAGACAGACTATTTTTAAGGTTAGCATTCCGTTTCGGGAAGTTTTGATGAAAAATAGTTCTCCGAGCGTTAAGACGTCTCGCTGTGTCGAAGGTTGAGTTTTTCTTTCGTATGACATTACGTGCTTGCAATGTTTGCGGGCTTGAAAATGTGTGGTATCACAAGGTTTTTGTTTTAACCTTACGGAAGAGAAACATTTTGGTTTGTTTTTGAGGAATTAAGGACCAATGGGTTGCGTAAATTTGTCCCTGAGAATGCGACTTCCTTCAATGTGCTTTGTGAAGAGTCGGCCCCCCGAGATTTACTTCGTGTATAGCTGAGGATGCTTTGTATAGCTCTAAGAGATTTGTTACGAGTTTTTCCTTATGTGCCGCTTTTCACTTGTAAAATGCTGTGGGTTTAGAGTAAACTGCAGAACATATTGAACTTCGTGGGTTGTCGTCAAGTTTATTTTTCTGTTAATCGTACGGTGGTTACAACTAAGTTTCAATATTCAGATTTTGTTGTATGATTTCCGATTATGGGTTATACGATAGTTATTTTCACTTGGCGTTTTTAATCTAATCTTGGATTGTTGTTTTGCCGCTAAGTGATTGGGTGAGCACTGGTTGCTCAAACATTTTGGCTCGGTCTGAAGGATGTGTTCAGCCGAATAGCCGAGGACATTGCTGGTAACAGATAGACTACGGCACGTTCGTGTTAACATTTAGGTCATGCTAGTTTAGAACTTTCCTAAAGAGAATACCGGATTCCAGTTCGGATTTTTATCGGAAGGAGTAATTGGCTGAGGGCCAAACAGCGTTTTTCGAGATTGACGGGCCAAGACGGAGTTTTCCGTGCTGTAGTCATACGAAAATTGTTTTATTTTGGTATGATGAAGACAAAACCTAAAAGGCTCGATAAAGAACCTGTACGAGATGATTGCCTGATCGAAATCAACCAAGGGAGATGGGAGGCAGAATCAAGCGAGCCGCATGGCTAAGGAGTGAGATCTGTAAGATCGTAGTGCGAAGAGATAAAGTTTAGTTTTTTCCGTTGAGAGACGAGTCATATAAAATTGTTTTTAGCTATACGCAAATTGTCCAAAACACTTCTCCGTAAAACTTGCTACGTTCCTTTCCGAAAATTTCTTCGCAAAACTTGGTGTGGCTATACGAAGGATGTTTCGCGTAAGTTTTACGAGAAGTGAATGGTATAGAAGTAAGTTGAGAATATCTCTCGCAGATTACTCGTGATATTTGCGAACAAGGAATGCGTTTTCCTCATTCTCTTTTCTGCATTGGGAAGTCATTTTTTCATGACACCGATCTTGTTTTCTCGTAGCTTCTTTTCGTATAAAATGTCGTAGTTATACAAAAGTAATGGATGATCGGTTTTATGAGGCATCGCATGGCCTAAATTATTTTCTGTCTACTACTGCGAGAGTTTGCTTTGTCGAAAGCGTTTTCTTCATGTCGAGACAAATTGTTTTTTTTTTTTGAAGTATGGGAGTATACGAGTATAGTATATGTACCTACTCCCTCCTTTTTTTTTAACAAAAAAATGGCTGAACTGATATTTTGAAGGGTTGTGTACGTTTTTTCTTTTGAAGATTGGGTGATTGACAATCCAGGTCGGTTTAAAGACGACACTAGGATTGTGACTTAAGGACATTCAGGTTGACGACTAGGAATACGTCGGTTTTAAGAAAATTGTTAGGAACGAGACAGTTTTAAGAGGACGTTCGTGTTTCTAATTCCTTCTTTCCTTAGGAAGCGAGCTAAGTGTGCATGGCGATCGTTTCTCGGTTTTCCGAGAGTTTAGATCGGTTTGCCAAATTTGCGTAAGCAGTCGCAGAACAATAGATCGAGACAGCAAAAAACCTAAGATTTAGATCGCTAGACTATTCTCCAAGATCCTAAGTTCCCTAAAGTTTTATGGAGATCTCCGAAGCTATTTTATTTCTTAGTACCTTCCTACGAAAATTCCAAATCTGATTTCAAAAAGTTCCAAGCCGGCCATAACTTAGTTTTCTCGAAGGTTTGGGTTCACCTCTTCTCCGTTTTGCTTTCTCGTCTCCCCTTCCTCTTCTCGTGTCTGTACGCCCCTTAAGAATGGTAACAATATTAGTTCTTCCTTGCCGCGTTTAGGCTCGAACCTTTCTTGCGTTTTTTTATCGTAAAGTTCCCACCGTAACTCCAATCAAGACGAAACAAGAGATATTTAAATCGGGGTTAAAAGTAGAAGGCTAAGATAGACGTAAGGGCGAGGAGGATGCCCAAGAGGGCAAGTAGGACGCCCAAGAGGTCGAGTAGGAGCAAGCCAAGGAATTTAGGCGAGTCTCACTTGTTTGTCGTAAAATCTCAATGGAAACTTCAATTGAGATGAAACGAAAAGCGTTTCGATCAAAATAAGAGAACACAAAGGAGAAGCTCATCAGGGCTTGCCAACCTCGCCATGAGGCTAATAGGAGGGATTAAATCAAACTCGCCATCGGGGCGAGTTGGACACTGTGCGTCCAACTTGTTTTGATCGTAAAATATCAACGGAAACTGTGATTGAGACGAAACGAAGAGCGTTTTGATCAGGAATCAAAGGAGAACGCAAAGGTGAGACAAAAGAGTGCTCATACAGTCCAACTCTCCCGTTTGGCGAGTTGGATTGGTCCAACTCGCCCAATGGGCGAGTTAGATGGCTCGTTTTGTCCAACTCACCCAATGGGCGAGTTAGACGGATTGTTTTGTCCAACTCACCCATTCGGTGAGTTGGAACGGTCAAACACACACCTAACAGGCAAGTTAGATGGCTCGTTTCGTACAACTCCCCCGTTCGGCGAGTTGGACTGGTCCGACCTGTGCGTCCAACTTGTTTTGATCGTAAAATCTCAACGGAAACTTCGATTGAGACGAAACGAAAAGCATTTCGATTGGGATTCGAAGAAGAACGAAAAGGAGAGCCATAGTAATGCTTGCTTTGTAAAACTCGCCCAATGGGCGAGTTGCACGGCTTGCACTGTCCAACTCGCTCGTTGGGCTAGTTGGACTGGTCAAACTCGCCGAATGGGCGAGTTGCACTGCTTGTACTGTTTAACTCGCCCATTCAACGAGTTGGACTACTCGTGTTTGGATGGTATGCTGGTGCGGTCATTTCGTAAACATCTTCAATTTTTTTCTACGAAAGTTGTATCATAAAATGCTAACTCGTTTCACTTTCCGAACGAGTTCCATAAAACATTGTCGAGTTTGATTCTATGAAAGATGTTTTGGAAAATTTTGTTGAGCTTTAATTTTACGAAAGTTATTCAGCGAAATGTCATTATTTTAGTTTTACGAAAGTTGTTTTGTGAAATTTTGTTAGTTTAATATTACGAAAGTCGTTATGTAAGCGTGTTTTCGTGTTTGGCTGTATGAGAGTCGTTTTTCTGGAAAACTTACGTTTTAGCCTCTGAATATTTGGTTGTGATGAGCTTAATTATCAGGATTTGACTTAATCGGAAATTTTCTCGTTTCCGCAGGAATCATCCGAGGGGATTTCGAGTAGTTTTTCTGAAGTAAGTTTAAGTGACACTCATCGAGAATTAACTGAATATGTTGCGTTGAATCGAAGCTTGAATCTTTACCAAATCTTAGGTTTCAGAGAACATTTTAGCAGTGAGGGATAGGATCTCTCGTTTTCCTTAGTTTAGTTTTCGTCAGCGGTTTTAGGTTTCGAGTGATTCAATAGAGATCAACTTCGTTTCTTCGAAAATTGTTCAGAAGAAGTACAGCAGTGGGTGTTGTGCGCCCGATTTGCTGTGCTTCCTATCTCTGTGAGAAATCTAAGGTTTCTCCGCAATTTCTGGGAGAGCAAATTTTATTTTCCTGAAAGGTTTTCGAAAAATTTCTTTTGTTCAAACCCTTATGCGATGAGATTTTCCCAACTCGGTAATGAGATGAACTTTACGGGGTTTGATAGATTTTATCGTCACCCTTTCTGTTTAGTGAGAGAAATCGCAAGCTTGTTTCGGTGCCCCGCCTATGGCGAAGAGTCGACTAGGTTTTCGATTTTCTCAAGCACTGCAGCTTTTGCATAAGCATTGGCGACGTGAGCAGTCACTGCTGGAGTTGTTTTACCAGCGTTTTTGTGAGCTTCTGTATTGTCTTTCGTATTTCCAGACATTGTTTCGATCAAGTGTTTTGTGGCCATGAGTTAGAGTAATCCGACCCCAGATCCTTTGACGTATTCTTTGTTGGCTTCCATTTTTAGGACAAGACCCTCGTCTCTTCTTTGATGATAATGTAATTCGTGGCTTTGTGAAGCGCGTCTTGGATTGTACGCGGCTTTTCCAAATTTATCCACTTCCTGAACTTTGACTTGAACCAGAGTGTTTTTCGAAGTGTGTCTATCGCGACTTTGTCGCTTATCCCGCTGACTTTAGCCATGACGGTTTTGAAACGTTTTATGAAGTCACGGAGAGTTTTGTCCTCTCCCTGGGACAAGCTCCATAGGTCCACGTCGGAGGTTTCTTGATCTATGAACATCAAGTATTGTTTTGAGGAATTCTGAGGCGAGCTGGCGGAAGCTTCCGGTGGAGTTTCGCCTGAGGCGAGAGAACCATTCTAGCGCTTCTCCGCGGAGGTTTTCTACGAAGAGGCGGCATTTACCAGCGTCTCTCTTGTTTTCTCTGATCCTGGCTCTACCCATCGCAACCTGAAAAGCCTGTAGGTGTGCCTTAGGATCAGTAGTTCCGTCGTATGGCTTCACTTTGACCTTCCCAGGATCCAAAACCCTAGTTTCGGTGATACGAGTAGTAAAGGGTGTTTTACGAGCTTCTTCGAGCAGTAGATCGATCTCAGGTGCGGTGCTAGTAGCGTGGTGGATTTGGGACTTCACCGCCCTGACTTTGGCCACCGTTTTCATGATATCATCGTGGAGATCACGGACTTTGGAACTCTTGCTAGCAGATTTCCGACTTTGTCGGTGTTTGCTGCGAATGCTCCGAGTTTGCTCCTCGGCCAGTTCTTCCTTTTCTTTCAAGAAGATAGCTTCTTCATCTTCGTTCATAGGGTTGTCAAACTGGGATTCATCCCAAGCTGCTCGACTCCTTGTATGGCACGGATGTATGTCTGCATCTTCGTTCGTAGGTTCGGACTGACTGCTACATTCCACGTCGACACGTTCGACTTCTCCTCCTTCTCATCTTCCTCTATAAGAAGAATGTCTCCCAGGTTTTTACGTGTAGGCGCGGCGGTCACTTTGTCAGGGTTTTGTCCAGAAGGTCTGCCTTGCGCGTTATCGGACCGGTCCAAAGGCATTGCGAAGTCGAGTCTTCTTACGCAGATTTGGGTTGTTCCCCGCGGAAAGATGGCCCTGTTCCTTGCTGTGAGGGTTTCAACCTATTTAGCAAGGGAATTCATGACCTTATCCTGTTCTGCCGACTTCTTCTCAAAAGCCGAGAACATCTTCTTCACCTCCTCAAACGTTGCGGTGTTTGCGTCGGTGTTGACCGCAGTGACGTTCATCGCTGGAGTGTTTTTAACGTTCTCGTCGAGGACGTTATCGTCACGAGTCTGTTGGTTGTTGAGATCTGACATGTTTTGATTGAGAGTTGATGGCTGAGAGTTAGATTAATCCGTACCCCCCCCCCATTGGCTGAGAGTTGAGCCTATGGCGAAGAGTCGCGACTAGGTTTTCGATTTTCTCAAGCACTCGGCTTTTGCATAAGCATTGGCGACGGGAGCAGTCACTGCTGGAGTTGTTTTAACAGCGTTTTTGCGAGCTTCTGTATTGTCTTTCGTATTTCCAGACATTGTACCCCGACAAGGGGTACGTAGGCAATTCGTCACAAGACGAGCTCAGCTGTCCCCCCTCTCTAAAAGGGGGGGGGGGGAGTGCATACTTATACGTATACTCGTATACTCCCAAAAACCTTTAAAATATCCTCTCATGTACTCGATATTTTTGATAAGTTTTTCTAAAAAAAAAACGCGAGTTTTTCTCGCAAAATTCTTCTATCATCAAAACGTCAAATCTCGTAATTTACTTCGCCCAAAAACCAATGTAAAGAACGACGGCCTTCTGCAACATAAGAAAATTCATATCCTCGACTTGGAGAGACGTCGCCAACGCACGAGGAACCCTTCGAACAAAACCCTTAGCCCCAAAAGCAGTCCACCTGTGACTATAAAACACACACACACACACACACACACACACACACTCTCAAACACATGTCTAAGAAATTGTCCTCGAAGAGATGCTCGATTCCGACCATACAAGTTGCATAAGCCGAGAACATATCGCGGACTTTAAAGTAGTACGAAATCAGGTTGAAAATGCAACACGCAAAACGAAAGCCGATTAGTCATCGTACAGTCTTAACCGAGAGTAAACCTAGGTCTTGCCCTAAACACAGTACATTGGTCTCTAACGTCTCAAGGCATGAATATCGAAAGATACGAGATCATGAAAGCATGCCTATTCGTTCACATCTAAACGCTCGTGGAATTTTTTCGCACATCTCGAACAAGAAAAGAATAGAACGATCTACAGTGAAGAGTTAAGTTATGAGATGACAACTAATAATTTTCCCTTTACAACCAACAGCTCGACACACTCTTAAAATCTCAAATCCTTCCGATAAAAAGATTGGTCCATTTGTGCAAAAGCCGCAAAAGCGGCAGGGATTCAAAGCCTCATGCGGCTAGTCCCAAAATAAAAACAAGGCCACACTTGTCTGATGCAAACATAAACGAAAATATAAAAAAATCTCATACGAGACTGCTACCTCATTCATCATCAGTTCCTGCAAGCTCACCTTCAACCATCACCTCGTCCGAACTTGGGGCTTCACCTTCGACATCCACGGCATCAAACCCTCCTGAATCTCCCAAACACGGCGGAAGAAGGCACTCGGATCTCAGAATGCAAAGGATCGTGTCGAAATCTCCCTTAGCGACCCTCAACTCTTCTTTGCGCGCCGAAAGCCGGGTTTCCTCGGCTCGTGGAGACAGGGGCACGTCACCCCGGAAAAGCCGGACCTCGCTTATTCCTCCATCAACGGCCGCGAGAGTCAGATCCCTACTTCGGATGGACGTTAATGAGTCGAGGGAGCCGGCAATCCTCGCCAAGTGAGGCTTGAACTAAGCGCGAAGGGCAATCTTGGCTTCCTCGATCCCACGAACCATCAATCCTTCTTCGCTCTGGAAACGACGCTGGAGCCGACGAGCCTCCGAATTTTTCGCCTTCCTGACCTGCTTCGCTTTGAGCAGGGAGCTCGCAGTCTTCCAAAGGTCTATCTCGAGCTCGCCGATCCAATCTTTAATAACTTTTAACTTCTTCTCAAACGATGATGACTCTTCTCGGGACTCTGCTAACTCCCTCGTAAGACATTAAACCTCTGACCCATATTCATTGATCATCCCATTGACCAAAGATATGAACTGCATAAAACATATAAAGGGTTAAGGAAGGGTACAACATGCTAACATGAAAGATCTACGAAACAAACTTTGGCATGATACTGTGGCATTGCACTCGAGCTGGATCCTCCCTGCGGTGCAGAATCGCCTTCTCTGACTTTAGCGCATCTTTTCCTCTTAGTCGCCTCGCCGGCAGGAGGATTTCTTTTTTGATTTTTCGGTGGGATGATAGGAGCACCACTAGGAGCAGGCAGCCCCAGAAAGATTTCCCGCTTGGCCAAAGGAGCGGGCATCGATTCTGTAGCCTGATACCTATCTTCAACATGAACGGGCGTCGTGGATGAGCCTGTAGGCTGAACAAAAGTTTCCGACGATGGTGCAAACGCAGTTTCGATCGGGCCTGGAGCCACCAGAGGTTGAGCGGAAGACTAGCCAATATCCTTCTCAACTCTACGCCGGGAAAACTTATCCTGGAAGGATAAGAAACTAGCTGCGTAGGCCGACACAGTGCCAGGAGGAGCCGATTTCAAAGGAATCACAGAAAGAATGGAATCGCTTATCTCGACGTCAGAATTTTTCTTGTTACCTTGGGAAGAAGACATCTTTCTTTCAAATTTTTAGAGAGAAGGCAGTGGAAGCTTAAAAGAATAGGAAGGTGTGAAGGAAATGAGGAATGCGATTTCCCTATATATAGAAAAGTAAGTGGAATAATCTTCGAAATAAACTAGCATGGAAAAAAAGTTCTTGGAAAAGTACTCTTAGTCATGATTCCGATTAAAACACACTACTCGCCTGAAAAAATCATCTCCGAGACTTTGCAGGCTGGGGGGCTAACTGTTGGGGTCAAAAACGGTTATCTCGAAATCACCAACTAAGATTACCACTTCTAGAAGTAACTTATCAAAAGGATTTCGGAAAACAAACAAAAGTTCCTCGAACCTAGGTCGTCATATGGTGAACTCGAATGTACAAACCCATGTCGCCATATGACGACCTGGCCTTTAACGAACCGGGTCACCATATGGGGACCTGCACACACAAAACACGGGTCGCCATATGGCGACCTGTACATTCAAAGCACGGGTCACCATATGGCGACACACACCCGTAAGGTACGGGTCGCCATATGGCAACCTGGGCACCAAGGCTACGGGTCACCATATGGTGACCTGAAACGATACAATCTGGGTCTCCATATCTGAGTCCAGTTCGCCATATGGAGACCTAGCCACTCCGAGTCCAGGTCACCGTATGGTGACCTAGGCGCTCCAAGTCCGGGTCACCATATGGCGACCTAGACCCACACAGTCTGGGTCGGCATATGTCGACCTAGGCTCTCCGCGTCCGGGTCACCATATGGCGACCTAGGCTATCCGTGTCTGGATCGCCATATGGCGACCTAGGCGCGCCGAGTCCGGGTCGCCATATGGCGACCTAGACTCTCCGATTCTGGGTTTCCATATGGTGCCCTGACCTTTCAAATTCTGGGTCTCCATATGGTGAGCTGCGTCTCTTCTTTTCGTTCCTCTTCGAGTCGCGATCCAAATGATTTTTGTTTCGTCTCAATCGGAGTTTCCGTTGAGATTTTACAACTAAAACAAGTAAGAGTCGCCAAACGAACCCCAGGTCGCCAAATACAGCTCCCAGGTCTCCATATGGAGAGTGAGGCCATACCCTTTGGCTTCTCTCGAAATCCGATCAAAATGCTCTTCGTTTCGTCTCAATCGGAGTTACCGTTGGAACTTTACGATAAAACCGTGAAGACTCATTTTCCTGAGTGAAGTTCATGGTTATCGTATAAATGGCAACGGTTAAATCAATACCACAGTTGTCTAAACTATACGAGAAGTGTGAACTTCACTAGTCAAAGCGACTTCGTGTCATTAAACGTTCTTTCAAAGAAGTCCTAAAAACGTAGTCAAAATACAGCCGAAAGAGGCCTAAAACGCGGCTAAAGACCGACTTACTATTTCATACGAAATTAAGCCCAACAATGTTATGACGGTGCATCTTTACTCGTAGAAGAAGATAAATCTCGCAAAATCGGAAGATAAATGTCAAGTTTCCAAGATAATAATGAAGATGGAGATAAAAAAGAATGTTTCCGCAAAGCGATAAACTCGACCTAGGGGCAAAAAAGGAAAGAGGAACCGACCCATAAGGCATATATAAGGGGAGCTAAATTTAAAAGCGCAGGGATCCGAAGATTTAGACCTAGAATAAATCTGCTAGCTTAGAAGAACTTAGAATATAGGCGGCCGCATACCCGAAACTTTATTTAGATTCTTCTACATCTCTGTTCTCATTTTTTTTTTGTTAGCTACATTCTACTTGTTTTGTTTTTTGTAAAATCCTGTAGCTTTGTTCTTATCAATTAATAAAACGCCTCTGTGCCACTTACTACCGATATTCTGTTATCTCTTTCTTCTTTGTTTTCGTGTATTACGTAGATAATCCGGGACCTCTGGGAAAGTCGGGTTCTCTTGGCTTTTCCTTAATTTATGGAAATTGACAGTGTGAATTTCGGTTCCCACACATCTTATCCACTCAGATTTACATTCATCGGTTCCTTGGCTCCATATCCGACCTCATTGGTCCTTGACAGTTCATTTTCTTATTTAGACATTTCTGAATCAACTTTGTATTTCTTGAACCGCTTGATTCAATCTTGACTTCAGTATGCTTATCCTTCCTTAAGCTTTAGAAACTCTTAGTCAATCCTTCCCGTTTCTTCACTTCATAATTTGGATCCATTGAGTTTCATGAAACTCCAAGTCGTTCCATGACTTAGCTAAATTTTTGAACAACTACCTTAGTTATTCCAGCACCTCTTATGCAGCAATACAATCATGCACCAATAATTTTTGCTCCGGTTTCTTTTCCAGACAGACTTATGAGTTACAACTCGCCCATACGAGTGCAACTCCGACTAGATCATTCCCAAGATCAAGTCATTCAATCAGTTCTTCAATGCTCGCCCTTAGCATTCGTTGCGTCTACTCGTTCTAGACAATTTTAATTATTGCTTAAGTCCTTGTCCTAGAACTGTAATCACTCTCATACCACTTGTTAAGCCCCGACCCGGAATTCCTTACCGCCTAGACATCTATGGATCGTCTTCTTCGACCAAACGTGGCCCTTTACTGATTTTCCCTATACTTAGGATTTTATCCAAATTTCCTATGTGAGGTTCAGTTCAGTACACATTTTTCTCTAAGTCAAATCCTGAAACTTAGCAGTTTACTAATAATCGCAGCAATAAACATGTACCTTATTGCCTGTGATGGATTGATAATTGTTCGTCTGTGTGATCCATCCTTGATGTCTTCATGCTGCTCCACCCTCACTTATCCGGCCAGCTAACTTCATTAATCCTTATCCAGTCATATCGATCTTACTTAACCGAATCCCCTTGTTCCTTAGTCACTCAACAATCATCCCCACATGACCAAGTAAAACCAGGAGAGACAGTGCAGTCCCAATAGAGCCATCCAGTCCGTTCGGCATAACAGCCATGCTAACACTTATCCATCAGACACTGATAAAATCTTGATTAGTCAGTACAGCACTCGGCCATACGGCCCTGGAACCAGTCAATCACTGATCATCTCTTGATTAGCCAATAACAACACTAGGCCTATATAGGCCTCTGATCCAACAATGACCCTATTCAGCCCATACCGGTTAATACAACCCGGTGCCCTTGCCCTCTGATATACCTTGATACTTACCAGTTTTAAACCATCATTTGGATCCTATTTGGAGTCTATTATGTGTGTCTAGACTGTGTCTTAGAGTCTTCGTAGGTCCAGGTACTTTCCGGAGCATTGTGGAGATTATGGAGCTTGTTAGAGCATTCAGAAGAGATATCCAGTATCTGTTCACATTCAGCTAAGTACAAGTCGAATTCAAGCATGACCGTTTATCAACGGAGAATCCTTGATGTAGATCGACGACCCACTCGCAGAGTATTGGCCCACTCCAAGCCCAAATCAAGACAAATTACGAGAATGCCCCTGATTAAGTTTTTGACCTAGTTTATATGGTTTTGCCATTGTTTAGTGACAAGAGGGTTTTTATGTATTTTCAATGCAAACTCTATCAAATTAACCCTAGGAACAACTCTTGCCGAGAGAGGTCAAATTGTAGTATTTAAGGATCGAATCCACAAGGCGAATGGGTACACAATAAACTCAATACAATCGCGATTAAGCTAGACAAATATATTAATAAGCAGTAAATAAACTATAGAAGATAATTGATTGATTGGTAAGTAAGCAATAATAATAAATAGCTAGACCTATGGTTTCAGGCAAGTGGATTATAGTTGGGGTCAAAATCGGTTACGACAGAATCAACATCACAAACTTACCGGAAAAATGCGTTCTTGGTGAAAGAAAGAGATAATGACTCGGAAAAAGGGGAACGGGAAAAATCGAGGTCAAATCTCGACTGACCACAAAGGAGCGGTTTGCACAAATGTGCCATGAGGAAGAGTTTGTCCAAACACCTCGGGTAAACATATCCCCGAACGGCAATATGACGAAACGACTAGAAAACTCGATCATCTAACTGCCTAAACGGAGAAGATGGACGAGCAAGACGTCCAGCGTGTCGAATGGGCAAATCAAACCACATGGGTCGACCAACTCGCCCGTACGGCGAGTTGGACGGCATGAACCAACCAACTCCCCCGTACAACGAGTTGGACAAGGCCAACTCACCGTACGAGAGAGTTGGTAGACATGACACAACCAACTCGCCCGTACAGCGAGTTGGACAAGGCCAACTCGCTGAACGAACGAGTTAGATGGCAAGAGCAATTCGAACCGCTTGTTTGGCAAGTCGGATAAAATCAATCCAGTTTCACCTCTTCCTCGTTAAACTCCCTCTTTTGATAATTGATCAAACTTATCTTTTTTCCGTCTCAATCGGGATTGACATTGGAACTTGACCGAAGGAACTCGTTTTCTTGAGAAAGGATCGGGTCGATCGTTTGAGACGATAACGGTTAACTAACCTAGAGTCACATGCCCCATACGAAAGATCCTAAATCTCAGACGACGACGTCGTTGCAATGCTTTTTAGATAAAACCATAGAAACTCCTAAGTCAGAAAACTACCCGACGAGGTCTGAAGCTCGGCTAAAGGCCCACTCGCGATTTTATCCTAAATCAAGCCCAAAATTTTTGATGGTTTATCTTTTATTTTTCAGGAAGGGATAAATGTTAAGTTCGAAAGATAATTGTCAAGATCAAAGGATAAATGTTAAGTTTTCGAAGATAATCATGAAGATCGAGGAAAAAAGGAATATTTCCGCAAAACGATAAATTTGACCAAGGGAAGAAGTGGAAAGAGCAAACCGCCTCTACTGGAGTATATAAGGACTTGAAGGGTGGTGATGCAGAGCACACACGAAAAATCTTTACTCAGAGCAAACCTAGCTTAGCACTTAGAGCATTTAGGCAACTTTCCATTTTTGTTATCCGAGCTGTGACTCAACTAGGATTTTGCAGTCTTAGGTTATTAGAACTAGGGATCTCGCCGACAGCTCTCATAGTCGAGGCTCCTATCATGTTGTAAACGCTCATACGCAAATTCGTAATAAGACATATATTTGCTCTCTTTTTGATTCTTACTTTCTTTTTTTTCAACATTTACTTCGTATTCTGACTGACTGGCGTGTGGCTTAGCAGATATCCAGGACCTCTGGGAAAATAGGGTTTACCCTGCATTTCTAATTCAATGGAAATCGACAGTGCGAATTTTGGTTCCCACATTTTCGCGCTAGAAGGAGGCGGGGGGGGGGGGGGGGGGGGGGGGGTACGGATCAATCTAACTCTCAGCCATCAACACTTAATCAAAACATGTCATATCTCAACAACCAACAGACTTGTGACGATAACCTCCTCGATGAGAACGTTGAAAACACTCCAGCGATGAACGTCACTGTGGTCAACGCCGACGCAAACACCGCAACGTTTGAGAAGGTGAAGAAGATGTTCTCGATTTTTGAGAAGAAGTCGGCAGAACAGGATAAGGTCATGAATTCCCTTGCTAAATAGTTTGAAACCCTCACAGCAAGGAAAATGGACATCTTTCCGTGGGGAATAACCAAAATCTGCGGAAGAAGACTCAACTTCGCAACGCCTTTGGACCGGTCCGATAACGCGCAAGGCAGACCTTCTGGACAAAACCCTGACAAAGTGACCCCCGCGCCTACACGTAAAAACCTGGGAGACATTCCTCCTATCGAGGAAGATAAGAAGGAGGAGAAGTCGAACGTGTCGACGTGGAATCTAGCAGTCAGTCTAAACCTACGGACGAAGATGCAGACATACATCCGCGCCATAGAAGGAGTCGAGAAGCTTGGGACGAATCCTAGTTCGATAACCCTATGAACGAAGAAGAAGAAGCTATCTTCTGGAAAAAACAGGAAGAACTGGCCGAGGAGCAAACTCGGAGCATTCGCAGCAAACGCCGACAAAGTCGGAAATCTGCTAGAAGAGTTCCAAAGTCCGTGATCTCCGCGATGATATCATGAAAACGGTGGCCAAAGTTAGGGCGGTGAAGTCCCAAATCCACCACGCTACTAGCACTACCAGAGATCGATCTACTGCTCGAAGAAGCTCGTAAAACACCCTTTACTACTCATATCACCGAAACTAGGGTTTCAGATCCTGGGAAGGTCAAAGTGAAGCCATACGACGGAACTACTGATCCTAAGGCACACCTACAGGCTTTTCAGGTCGCGATGGGTAGAGCCAGGATCAGAGAAAACGAGAGAGACGCTGGTAAATGACGCTTCTTCGTAGAAAACCTCCACGGAGCAGCGCTAGAATGGTTCTCTCGCCTCAAGCGAAACTTTACCGGAAGCTTCCGCAAGCTCGCTTCAGAATTCCTCAAACAATACTCGATGTTCATAGATCGAGAAACCTCCGACGTGGACCTATGGAGCTTGTCCCAGGGAGAGGACGAAACTCTTCGCAACTTCATAAAACGTTTCAAAACCGTCATGGCTAAAGTCAGCGGGATAAGCAACAAAGTCGCGATAGACACACTTCGAAAAACGCTCTGGTTCAAGTCAAAGTTCAGGAAGTGGATAACTTTGGAAAAGCCGCGTACAATCCAAGACGCGCTTCACAAAGCCACGGATTACATTATCATCGAAGAAGAGACGAGGGTTTTGTCCTAGAAATTGAAGCCAACAAAGAATGCGTCAAAGGATCCGGGGTCGGATTACTCTAACTCGGATTTCAGTTTTAAGCGAGTGCTTAGTGATAGTATTTTTCTAGGTTCATTGTATTCCAGGTTCTAGAAACCTTGACGTCCTGCATGTTTGTGATTTCGTAAGCGCTTGGTCGCACTACTTTTGTGACTTTGTATGGTCCTTCCTAGTTTGCTCCGAGTTTCCCTGCGTTTCGCTCAGCGGTGTTATGAAAAAATTTCGTAGGACTAAGTCACCTTGTTTGAATCTACGGCCGCGTAGGTTGGGGTTGTAGTACTTTGCGGCCGCCTGCTGATAGTTATGAATTCGTATGAGGGCCTGGTCCTGACGTTCGTTGATTAGATCGAGCTCGTCGAGAAAAATTAGATTGTTTGAATCCTCTTGTTCTGGGAGAAATCTTCTGCGTACTCCGAAAAATTCAACTTCTGCTGGGATCAAACATTCTGATCAGTATACGAGGGAGAATGGAGTTTCCCTCGTCGTGTCTCGGAGTTGTGCAGCGTGACCCTAAGACTCCTTCGAGTTCTTCGGCCCACCTACCCTTTTTGGCATCCAAACTTTTTTAAGTCCATCAAGGATGGTCTTATTAGTAGTTTCGACTTAGCCGTTGCATTTCGGGTATCTAGGGGTTGATTTGGTCAGTCGTATCTTCTACTTTTCGCAGAAGGCCTAGAATCTGGTCGAAATAAACTGAGATTCATTGTCCGTGATTTCGTACAGGACCCCATGCCTGCAGAGAATGTTTCTCCATATGAAGCTTTCGACCTGGGCGTCTTTAATTCTTGTGTAGGAGTCTGCTTTGACCCATTTCGAGAAAAATCCGTTAAGACTAGCAGCAAGCATTTTTGCTTTGACAAATGCATAGGACCGACTATGTCCATCGACCGTCGCATGAATGGATACGGTGCCGAGATCGATGAGAGAACCTCTTCCGGTTGATGGATAGTAGGGGCGTGCCTCTGGCACTTTTTAAACTTTCGCGCAAAGTTCTCGCGATCTTTAATCATTGTTGGCCAGTAGTTTCCGTGGTGCTTGATTTTGAAATCCAATCCGAACGATACATCTTGGTACACGGAGAACTCTACAAGTGGAGACTTTCTGGGCCGCTCATGACCTGCGTAGAACGAAGGAAAGCACGAAGGATAATGGAAGAGGTCCACTCTGTATCTTGGGGAAATCACTCTGGTGGAAGGTCCATCGCAGTCAACCTTTCGGGCTGCTCACTTGTCTGTTGAGAGTTTCTCATCGGTGATGAACGCAAGGACTGTCTCTGTCCAAAGTTTGTCGAATCCGTACTTGGGTTGCTCATAGGCTTGCTTTCCCTGGATATCAACTTCGGCCTCACCGTCGGGTGAATCGATCAGGTTTATGACGATGGGCGGTCCGATACTAGGATGCTCTATGAATTCCATGGGGATTACCCTGCTTAGACCTGGATCCGAGCTGGCGCAAGCGCGGCCAGGGCATCTGCCTGAGCGTTTTCAGCGCGAGGGATTCGTGTCAGAGAGAATTGATCAAAGCTTTGGGTTAGGTGCTGGACAACCTTCAAGTAGGCGTCCATTCTTTCATCTCTTGCCTCATATTCTCCGCTGTACTGATTTGCTACCAGCTGCGAGTCGCAGTATGCGTGGATGTTGCGTACTTACAGGCCGCGAGCCAGTTGTGGGCCAGAATGAGAGCTTCGTACTCAACTTCGTTATTGGAAGCCTGGAAACTCATTCGAAATGATTGTCCCAGTACTTCCCATGTTCGTGACGTTAGCCGGATTCCGACCCCAAACCCATGTTTGGTTGAAGATCCATCGACGTGGAGTGTCCAGGTCAAGTCCGGCTCTTGGTTTGTCGTGCAACCTGTGTGAAGCTCTACAAAGAAGTAAGCGAGCACTTGCGATTTTGCGCAAGCTTTCACTCGATACTCGATATCGTATTCGCTTAGCTCGACTATCCACTTTGCTAAACTTCCAGACTGACTGGGGCTATGCAAGATTGTCCGCAGCAGAAACGATGTGCGTACCAAGAACGTATGAGACTGGAAATAAGGCCTCAGTTTTTGGACTGACATTACGACCGCGAGAGCTAGTTTTTCCATTAGAGGGTAGCGTGTCTTTGCATCCAGCAGGGTCTTACTTACGTAGAAGATGGGCTTTTGTTCGTCTCGCTCTTCTCGGATGACGACTCCGCTTACGGCAGTTATGGATGTTAAGTTGAGGTACATATTTGGGGTAAAAGGATTAAGGAATGGGAGAAGAATGGTTGGGACAGTAAAATGGTAAGAAGATCATCCGGGTAAAGAGAAGAGTTACCATGCGCCTATCCTCGGGTATTTACCCTTATTCATCCATGGGAAGGAAGAAAGGACCAGCCTTGACAGGCCGGAACAGCTGGAAAGTAACCAGCATCTAGTCAAAGATGCTATATACCACTTGAATGAATCTCTTTCCTCTTGATTCAAATTAGGCGCTCCTACCCTCATCCTAGACCACATGATCCATCCTTTGTTTCTAAAAACCCTTGTAACCTCTACTCTATATATTTTTAATCTCATCTTAATGAATTAAGTAGACAGTTCATAATCCTCTCTTAGACTCCTAAACAAGATTACATTTTAGACTTGTTCTTTGGTTAAACCTTCTTCCTAATCTCTAGGCTATCATCAAACCTAAGATTATTCGAAACACTTTATGGTATCAGAGCCAGATTTCTCATAATCTGGATTTGATTCACGCCAATACTCAAGACTTTTAGATCTCATACTTTGTTCAAGACAATCAAGATGCAAAACAAAAAGGTTGTGGTTCTGGTTACACTCAAGGGAGGAAACTACCTCATATGGTCTCGGTTGGTGAAGACTGCTGAGGGAAGTAAGGGTTTGTGGGGACATATCACGTCTGGTGAAGCTGCAAAAATCATTACTGAGGATGGAAATGATGAGGAGGATCTCACAAGCGAGGAGGACAAGTGGTTGCAAGAAGACATGCTGGTTATGTATATTCTCTAAAGCTCGTTGAATCCCTCAATCTTGGAGGCATATAGCTACTGTGAGAAGGAAAAAGACCTTTGGTATACACTAAAGAAGGTGTATGGGAACATCTCACACCTGAGTAGGGTGTTTAAGGTGAAGAGGGCAATCAAGAATCTGGTTCAAGAGGACATGGAGTTTAAAAGGCACTTGGGAAAGTGTAGGGCTTTACGGTCGAGCTGGAGATGTTGAGGCCAACAACTACTGACCAAGATGAGCTGAATGAGAGAAGAGAGCAATATAAGGTCTTTGGACTCTTGCTAACCCTAAATCCCACTTACAATGATCTAATCCCACTTATAAGGTCTTTGGGTTTCTTTGCTTTGTACTAGTCCCTGGTGAACTACAGAACAAGCTTAAAGCCAGGAGTCTCAAGGATATGTTTATTGGGTATTCAGCTACGCATAAAGGATGTAAATGCTATGATCCAGTGTGTAGACGGGTGTTAGATTCAAGAGAGGTGAAGTTTGTGGAAACAAAAGGTTACTATGAAGAAACGAAGTGGACAGACTTGGAGTAGTTATCCCAAGAATCAGATAGATCAACTAATCTAAGAATGATCCTCGAAGGACTTGGTATTGGTGTTACTGAAGAACCAAAGAGTGAACCTCCAAAACGGACGGGTGCACCACAATCACCCCACCTCGACCACGACGGGGGGAGGGGAATGAACCTAGACCGAGTCATGTGGACCTTCATGATCAAGGTGAAGGTGAAAACAACAAGAAGAAGTTGAGGAAGAGGCTGGAAATGATGCTGGGAGAAAAGATAAAGATCTAGATGAGGCGGGTGAACCAAATCGACCAGATCGACCAAGATAGCCGGGTAGACCAGATCGACCAAGGCCGGTTGAACCATATGGACCAAAGAAATGGATTCTTCCACAAGAGGCACTCAACTAAGGAAAGATAGGGTTGTTGAACATGTTGATGATCAAGGACAAGAAGAGGAGCAACATGGTTTGAGAAGAAGTGAAAGGTTAAAGAAGGAACTGCCAAACTCATTGGGTGCAAGGACTTACTACAAGCATAAGCTGTGGAACATCCTTCTAAGGTTGTGTGTTCACTTGCTAAGTACCTTGAGGAGCATTGTGCCTTCATGATCAGTCTAGATGAAAATGCCATTCTTAGATCATAAGAAGAAGCTATGATGGATAAGGCATGGAAATAATCAGTATGGGATGAAGCTAATGCTATGATCAAGAATGACACTTGGTATGAGAGTGAGTTACCAAGAGGAAAAAAGGCTGTGTCAAGTAGATGGATCTTCACAATCAAATGCCTTGCAAATGGTAAGGTTGATAGGAGGAAAACAAGATTGGTTGCAAGAGGATTCACCCAAACGTATGGAGAAGACTACATTGACACTTTTGAACCAGTGGCTAAACATCACACAATCAGGATAGTGTTGTCCTTGGCAGTGAATCTGGAATGGGGTCTTTGGCAGTTGAATGTAAAGAATGCATTCTTGCAAGGAGAGCTTGATGATGAAGTTTACATGTATCCTCCACCTGGTTTGGAGAACTTGGTCAAGAAGGGAAATGTGTTGAGACTAAAGAATGCTATCTATGGCCTTAAACAATCACCAAGAGCTTGGTATAATAAGTTAAGCACGACTTTGAATGGTAAAGCATTTAGGAAATCTGAACTCGATCACACTCTCACAACTCCCTCAGGTATTGTTGTCCTCCTTGTGTATGTTGATGATATTATTATCACTGGAAGTGACCAAAATGGTATCAACTCGACCAAAGAGTTTCTAAAGTCAGTATTTGAAATCAAAGACTTGGGAGAGATGAAATACTTTCTTGGAATTGAGATATGTAGATCCAAGTAAGGATTGTTCATGTCCCAAAGAAAGTACACACTTGATGTTTTGAAAGATGCAGGGAAAGATGGAGGAAAGACAGACAATATGCCCTTGGAAGATGGATACAAGGTCCCAAGTGAGGGGGATATTGAAGACAGCTAGCCATTCCATGACCCTAAGCTCTATAGGAAGCTTGTTGGTAAGTTAATATACTTGACTATTACAGGACCTGATATATGTTTTGCTGTAAATCAGGTGAGCCAACATATGCAGCTGCCAAAGGAGCATCATTGATGCATGGTGGAAAGGATCTTGATGTATCTAAATGGATCACCAGATCAATGGATCTGGATGGGGTGCAATGGGAACATTGAAGTTGTTGGTTATTCTGATGCGGACTGGGCTGGTGATAGGGCTGATAGGAAATCTACTACTGGCTATTGTACCTTCATTGGTGGAAACCTGGTTACATGGAAGAGCAAGAAGCAGAAGGTGGTCTCATGTTCTACTGCATAATCCGAGTATAGAGCAATGTTAAAATTGACAAACGAGTTGGTTTGGATCAAGGGGATACTGAAGAACATGGAGATTGATCAAGCCACACCTATGGTGATTCATTGTGACAACCAATCTGCCATACACATTGCTTCCAACTCGGTATTCCATGAGAGGACTAACATATTGAGGTTGATTGCCATAAGGTAAGACAGATGATTGTACAAGGAGTCACACTGTCGTGCTACACTAGAAGTGAGGATCAGCTAGCTAATGTGTTTACCAAGGCTGCAAGACAGAAGACAATGGAGTCCATCCACATCAGGTTGGGACTCATTGATCTCACTAAGCTTAGCTAATCCCCTCACTATGGGGTATTTACTCTATTTCCCTCATCAAGGTTTTATCCCAACGGGTTTTCCTTGATGAGGTTTTTAATGAGGGAGATCTCATAGCATTCCAAGCTTGACTTGTTCAACATGGTCAAGCTTGAGGGGGAGTGTTAAGTTGAGGTACATATTTGGGGTAAAAGGATTAAGGAATGGGAGAAGAATGGTTGGGACAGTAAAATGGTAAGAAGATCATCCGGGTAAAGAGAAGAGTTACCATGCGCCTATCCTCGGGTATTTACCCTTATTCATCCATGGGAAGGAAGAAAGGACCAGCCTTGACAGGCCGGAACAGCTGGAAAGTAACCAGCATCTAGTCAAAGATGCTATATACCACTTGAATGAATCTCTTTCCTCTTGATTCAAATTAGGCGCTCCTACCCTCATCCTAGACCACATGATCCTACCTTTAATTCTGAAAACCCTTGTAACCTCTACTCTATATATTTGTAATCTCATCTTAATGAATAAAGTAGACAGTTCATAATCCTCTCTTAGACTCCTGAACATGATTAAATTTTAGACTTGTTCTTTGGTTAAACCTTCTCCCTAATCTCTAGACTATCATCAAACCTAAGATTATCCAAAACACTTTAATGGATACTGCGATATACAGAAACAAAGGCTCTCCTTCTACGGGTTTTGCGAGCACCGGGGGAGTGGCCAGGTAGTGCTTCAACTGTTGGAAAGTTTTTTCGCACTCCTTGGTCCATTCAAATTTTTATTCCCTTTCAAGGTGACGTAGAAAGGTAAGAATTTATCCGTTGATGGTGAGATAAAACAATAGAATGCCGCGACTCCACCCGTTAACCTCTGCACCTCTCGCTTGGTTCTTGGAGATGCCATCTCAATCAGTGCGGTGATCTGTTTTGGATTAGCCTCGATTCTCAGAAAGGTTACAACGTATCCCAGAAATTCTCCCGATGCTACCGCGAACCTGCACTTTGAAGGGTTCAGTTTCATGTTCTGTAGGTTTAACCTCTCGAAGCATTCTTGGAGATGGTTGACATGGTCTTGCTCCTCGAGAGATTTTACGAACATGTCGTCGATGTATACTTCCATATTTTTTCCGAGTTGTTCGGAGAACATTCGGTTAAGTAGCCGCTGATAATTTGCACCAGCGTTCTTAAGGCCGAATGACATTGCTATGTAACAGTAAGTCTCGCGGTCGGTTATGAACGCAGTTTTATCCTGATCATCGGGGTTCATCATGATCTGATTTTACCCGGAGAAAGCATCCATAAATGACAATAGTTTGTTTCCTGCCGTTGATTCGACTAGTCGATCGATTTGAGGCAGTGGGAAACTATCCTTTGGACACACTTTGTTGAGATCGGTAAAATCGACGCAGACTCGCCATTTGCAGTTTTTCTTTTTAACGACGATTGGGTTAGCGAGCCAGTCAGGATACCATACCTATGTTATGGATCCAACTTTGAGGAGTTTTTCGACCTCGTCGTTAAATTCGGAGGCCCGTTTAGGACCCAACTTTCATTTTTCTGTTTGACCGGTTTGAAAGTTGGATTGACGTTAAGTTCGTGACATGTGATGTTGATGTCAATCCATGGCATGTCTTCCGCAGCCATGCAAACGTGATCTCTGTTTTTAAGGACTCGCAAAGATTACCGCCGATATCAATGCAGCGGTCTAGGAATGTTTCGTCGAGGCACACTGATTACTCGCAAAGATTACCGCCAATTTCGCAGGTTGGTTCGTGTTTTCCCTCGAGTGCTTCGGCTACTCGCGACTGCCAAAAGATTTCTGTTTCGTTTGGTCCTGAAGCATTATCATCAACAGACGACTTCCTTTTCTTGTTAGAAGGAGTGTCTGATGACAAGCCCTTTCGTTTTAGTTTCACGGCGAAACAAACTTGCGAGATTTTTCTATTCCCCCAGATTGTCTCGATCCCAAGAAGCGTTGGGAACTTGAGACACATGT
The DNA here is from genome assembly GCA_905132885.1 of Moricandia moricandioides. Lineage (NCBI taxonomy): Eukaryota > Viridiplantae > Streptophyta > Magnoliopsida > Brassicales > Brassicaceae > Moricandia > Moricandia moricandioides. The sequence continues at coordinate 63,887 of CAJHQQ010000669.1, forward strand.
GGTATGTTGACGGGAAATCCTGCATTGAATTCAGCCATGGAGTTCCTACGACGCGTTGTATGATGTGGGTCGATCGATGACCAGGAATTCAACAATTTTTGTTATGCTGCCAGCTCTAACCGAGAGGTTGATTGTACGGAGATTCATGGTAGCCTCCCCCGAGATTCCTACTATTGGGTTTGGGTCTTTTGCGATTTTGGATGGATCGATTTCCATTCTCTCGAGGGTGTTTTTGAAGATGATATCGGCCGAGCTTCCGGTTTCGACCAATATCCTTGCGAGATCGATATTTTGGACTGTCAAATCGATAATAAGGAGATCATTGAGATCGGTGAGAATTTTGATTGAGTCGGTCATTGCCCTCTCCTTGAAGGAGATGACGTTTCCGCCTTTTTGGGTAGGCATATCGTTTCTAATTCGTTTGGTATTTTTTAGTTAGAGAATCCGACCTCCCCTCATTCTAGCGCCAAACTGTGAGAACCGAAATCAACACTGTCAATTTCCATAAATTAAGGAAAAGCCAAGAGAACCCAACTTTCCCAGAGGTCCTGGATTATCTGCGTAATACACGAAAACGAAGAAGAATTAGATAACAGAATATCGATAGTAAGTGGCACAGAGGCGTTTTATTGATTGATAAGAACAAAGCTATAATATTTCCGAAAAACCAAACAATTAGAATCTAGCTAAAATAGAGAATCTCAGAACAAAGATGGAGAAGAATCTAACTAAAGTTTCGAGTATGCGGCCGCCTATATTCTAAGTTCTTTTAAGCTAGCAGAGTTATTCTAGGTCTAAATTTTCGGATCCCTGCGCTTTTAGCTTTAGCTCCCCTTATATATGCCTTCTAGGTCGGTTCCTCTTTCCTTTTTTTTCCCTAGATCGAGTTTATCGCTTTGCGGAAACATCCCTTTTTTATCTCGATATTCATTATTATCTTCGAAACTTGACATTTATCTTCAGATTTTGCGAGACTTATCTTCTTCTGCGAGTAAAGATGCACCTTCATAAAATTGTTGGGCTCAATTTCGTATGAAATCGCAAGTGGTTCTTTAGTCTTGTTCTAGGCCTCTTTGGGCCGTATTTTGACTCAAACATTTTTCGATTTCTTTGAAAGAATTTTTTAATGACATGACGTCGCTTTGACTAGTGAAGTTCACAATTATCATATAGTTTAGACAACTATGGTGTTGAGTTAACTGTTGTCTTTTATACGATAACCATGAACTTCACTGAGGAAAATGAGTCTTCGTGGTTTTCATCGTAAAGTTTCAGCAGTAACTATGATTGAGACAAAACAAAGAGCATTTCGATCGAGATTTGAGAGAAAATCCAAGGAGTATGGTCTCACTCGCCATATGGCAACCTGGGAGCTGTATTTGGCGACCCGAGATTTGTTTGGCGACTCTTACTTGTTTTAGTCATAAAATCTCAATGGAAACTTTGATTGAGACAAAATGAAAAGCATTTTGATCGCGACTCGAAGAGGAACACAAAGAAGAGAAACAGCTTGCCATATGGTGACCCAGACTTTGAAAGGTCAGGTTGCCATATGGCGACCCGGAATCAGAGAGCCTAGGTCGCCATATGGCGACCAGACTGTGTGGGTCTAGATCGCCATATGGCGACCCGAACTCGAAGCGCCTAGGTCGCCATATGGCGAGCCGAAATTGGAGAGCCTAGGTCTCCATATGGCCACCCAGACTGTGTGGGTCTAGGTCGCCATATGACGACCAAGACTTGGAGCGCCTAGGTCGCCATATGGCAACCCGGACTCGGACAGCCTAGGTCAAATTATGGCGACCCAGACTGTTTTTCTAGGTCGCCATATGGCGACCCGGACTCGGAGAGCCTAGGCCTCCATATGGCAACCCAAATTGTACGTGTTAAGGTCGCTATATGGCGACCCGTAGCCTTGGTGCACAGGTTACCATATGGTGACCTGTACCTTGCAGGTGTGGGTCGCCATGGCAACCCGTGTTTTGTGTGTGCGGGTAGCCATATGGTGACCTGGATCGTTAAAGGCTAGGTCGTCATATGGCGACCTGGGTTTGTACATTCGAGGTTGCCATATGACGACCTAGGTTCGAGGTGCTTTTGTTTGTTTTCTGAAATACCTTTTCTATAAGTTACTTCTAGAAGTGGTGATCTTAGTCGGTGATTTTGATATTACCGTTTTTGACCCCAACAAGGCGTCCATAAATGAATCTGGAAGAGATATTTCAGTGAGAATGTGTTCAAGGGAAAAGACTTGAACTGATGAGCATGAATGGCATGTTCAAAAACTGAGTTGGACATGTTGTCCTAGAACTGAAATGAAGGTCTCAACGAGGGATGGTCGAGATCGAAAGGAAACTGGCTAAGGCAATGGATGGATTTCCGAAATAATATGACCGAATCAAATTACCAGGAAACTGAGATGAACAGGTCGTCCATGGAAAGGTCTAAGGATAAATGACTAAGGCAATGGTGCAGGAATATTGAGTTAGAGGGAACTCACATTTGAGAATATGTTTTTGTGGAGATTGCTTGAACGGACACTAAGATTTTCAAAAGATGGACTAGCTGGTCTTGGAACTGGAACAGAGGTTCCATGGATGGATTTGGAAAATCCAAGTAAGAGTTACATGTTAGCAAGTGGTGACTGTAAGCAAGTCTGGATATAGAGAACTGGACAAATGAATTGTCAAGGAGACTAAGCTCTATTGTTGTAGTAGACTTGTACAGTTCAAGAGTTGAGATAATTGGAAAGAGAAAAATTGGAAGTCAGTTGCACTTGCAAAATACTAGTTGGGTGATCAACAAACTACTCAGAGGTACCAGATGCTATAGATGATGGGTTCTGGCCGAAGTGATGATGTTAGTCTTGATGATCAATTTCTTTCATGCGAGAGTCTAGATCAGTCTAGGTGCTTATTGTTGTGATGCTTACTAAGACTTAGCAGGATTAAAAGATGACTGCTCGATGACTTGGAATGATTAGGCTAAACGAATGACTGAGTGTTTGTTAGACATGGCGCCTTTGGGAACCAAGTGGGTTTGTCGAATCGTTAATGTGACTGTTGTTATATGACCTTGGGAACCGGGTGGCTTTGCCAAGGCATGTACTGATGTCTGTCTATTCTAGCCTCTATGGAGACCAAGATTTTCCAAGACATGTGTGTTACTGTCATCGTGTGTTCTCTTCTGACGTCTGTAGGAACCGGAAATTTCACCAAGACGTATATGTTATCACATCAATAGGAACAAGTTTAGTGTGCCATCGCGTGTCTGTACTGGTGTCTGCAGAAACCATGTCTGATGCCTGAGGGAAACCGTACTTTTTTCCAAGGCATAAAACTATACTATTACTGGAACTCAATGAGTTCACTACTGTGGGTTTCTGATCGCGTTGAAAGCATGGGTGGGAACTAGTGGAGTGTTTTCCATCACGTTTTTGTTGGACGTCTATATGTTCTGAGTGTTCTGTTGTCGTTGGAAACTATTAAGTTTTCCAAGAAATGACTGTGACTGAGTTACTGGAACTGGACGAATTCACCATTATGGGTTTGTGACTGAGAGAGACCGAGAGTCCGAAAACAAAACTGTGTGAGGATCAAGTGTAGGATCCAGAAAAGAATATCTGTAAGGATCAAGAGTGTGATCCGGGAAGGAAAAACCTGTATGGGTCAAGGTTGATCCGTAAGTGTCAAGGAAGACCAGTAAGGATCTTAGAAAGTCTGTGACGATCATAAGTGAGCAGGAAACCAGTTAGGATCAGAGAAAGATCCGTGGAAACAAATGTAAGGGTCAAGGTGAGAGATCCGTGAGTTCTGGAAAATGATGAAGTGTCCTGGCATTTAGAGTTGGTCCATGCTAAGGAAATATCAGTTTATATAATATCAGGATGTACTAAGACTGGTTCCTGAAAGGACTAAGATGAAGTCAAAAGAGTGACTGTGATAGGGTATAGATAGAAGACTAGAAGAACTAAACTAAGGTATTGAGTTAAAACTTCGGGAGTTGAGGTAAACAAGTCAACACTGTTGGGAGTCAAGTGTTCTCACCAAAGTGTGTGTCTGATCACCAATAGATTGCTCGGAAAATAAGAACTACTATGCTTAGTGAGTTACTGAACTGAAAATTTTCTGTGATACTAAATTTATGGTAAAGAAACCGGATCGAGAAAGCCAATAATTGAGATCGAATCCACGTGTTGTTGTGATCAAGTCTTCTGAATACAATAGCTTGGAAATCTGAAAACGAAAAATGGCCTAGAGACCGGAAGCCTGTGAACTGAGCTAAGGCAACTGAGTGCCGGAAGTCTGGAATGATCTAAAGAGATAGAACAAGGTTCTATGTACAGCTGAATTTGAGGACAAATTCATTCCAAGTGGGGGAGACTTGTAACGCCCACGTTCCACAGTCTGAGTTGGAACAATCCAAGAACGGGTTAGCTAGACTGATCAGACAAGATAGTCAGTGTTGGACTTGTCATCTGGATAGTACATGTAATAACTCTCACGAGCCAATAAATTTTTGGTCGAGAAAATTTCCACTCGGCCAGTTCGGAGTTGGTCGACCAGATTTAAAAATAAAATCAACCCGATGAATTAATGTATCAACGGTACTGTCATGCGGTCGAAGGATTTCCCTTGATAGTTTTGATCGAGTGTTAATTATTATGGTCGAGTTATATATAATCTGGATGAGTTTATCCAAAAGCAATACGAGAACCAATGGATGGAAATCATTTGATCGAAAACTGGTTTGGAATACAGCTGCTTGCGAGTCATGTGCATGTCATGTTCTGCCTGGCTGCTTGCTTCCTTCCTAACCTGGACATGTGACATGCACCTTCCTGCTTGCTTGTTTCTGTAGTAAATGGCACATGACATTCACAAGCTGCATGTTGCTTGCTGGCTCAGATTTATAAAATAAAAATCATGTGGCTGGAAAGATTTCTTCGGAGCAAGGGAAAGGTGAGCTGCTTGTGCTGAAGCTGGTTGCCACATGTTCTCTCCAAACTGCAGCTTGTGTAAAGATAAAACCTTGATCTGAAGAAACCCCATATGGTATAAAATACCATCATCTCTCCTCCTGGACGTCCTGTTACTGCAAGAAAAATCAGAGAGAGGCACAGAAAAACCAGAGAGAGAAAAGAGAGAAAAACGAGACAGCACTTTTTTTTTAAAGTTTCAGAGAAAAATCAAAGGAGTGATTAGAGCTTGAAAGAACCTTTCTCACCCTATTTTCACTTTGATAAGTGAATTTTGGTGTGTTAAAGATATGAAGTTTTGGCGTTCTGAATATGAGGATCATCCATGTTATTCAGCGTTGATTTTAATCGGTAAGAAATTATGGGTTTGATGAGATCAGTTTTGGTTAAGCTTCGGTCCTTGTAAAGCGACCAAAGGGAGTTGTTCTTTTTCTGATGTTGATCCTATGGGGATATGTTGTCCTGATCAGGTTATCCGAGTGTTCAGCTTGAAGCTTATAGAAACTGAGTTCATTTAAAGCTTGAGAAAAACCGGTAAGCTATAGCTTCTAGTTCAAGACAGTTTTGTTTGGAACCAGTGGACTGAATTATTAAACACAGGAGCATGGACGACCCTTTCCAACCTTCTTATTCCTTGAATCAGTGACTGTGTTGTGTGGAATAATTATTAGATGGTCCAGAAGATTCATGAGATCACTTCACAGCTTATCAATCTCAAGTATTGAACCCGGAAGACCTTAAATAAGTATGTTCGGATCAGTTTAAAATCAGATCAGTTTTAGGGAAGCTTAATTTCTGATGTAAGCCCTAAGACATGCTCTGTTCTTTCCTGAGTTGAACCGAATCTTGATCTCTTTTGTTTGAAGGTCAGAACGTGTTCTTAACATGAAGAGAGTGAGAAACCAAGTTCATCCATCAGTGAAGTAAAACCGGTAAGGTCTCCGCCCTTGTTGTCTGATAAGTCTGAATAGAACTGGTTGGTGATAGGTTAAGCTACTGCACGGATCAGTTGTCAAAATCTTTATATGCTTCAGACTTGTTTAGTTTCAGTTTGAATCAACCTCATGGAACCGCTAGCTAAGTTGTTATGAACTGACTGGAATTAAACCAAAACGAACTCAATTTGATCTTGTCTAGTACTGATCTGAGCTGAGCCGTCTACGGTCTGAACTTGTGATATCCTGATCTAGTCTCAGTTGATCTGAGCTGCTAAGATTTTTCCTGAACCGATCTGATATGATCTGATTTAAGTTTCTTCTTCCAAACCGAACTGTTGGATTAATGATCTTATGTACCGAACTGCTTTGTTTTAGGTCAATGGCCGAGGTCAGTGGTGGGATCAACCAGATTCTTCCTTGTGGACGTTCCGAATCAGAAGTGAAGAGGAGTGTGATTAGCTTGAGCTCGAGTCTAGTCTTCCTTAGACAATCTCATATAATAAAAGGTGAGTCTAAATAGATGATGAATAAATTATGAAAGAGTATAGTATGATTGCGTACTAAATATGGTTGATTGATTAAGTTTTGTCTTGATCTATATTTAATTATGAAGTGTTTTCCTTGTGTAAACACTAAATAATTACTAAGAATAATTCTTTGAGGTTTTCCCGAGCCTTAGTACTTGTTCTCAAGCACTAATATATATGTTTATTATTAAATAAATGAATATGAATCATGTGAAGTCTTATCATATTCACTCTCCCTAAAGTCCCCGCATTATCGTGACTTGGTCCTGCGAATGGAACAAGGTCATCAAGACACGATGATGGGGTCGCACCCTGGAAGCCGTGTAACTGCATGCAACATTAGATGTTCGATCTTGGAATATCTGATGGAGATGATGGTTATATTTATTTTCCCGCTAGGCTCGGTTAGCCTTGGTGGTTTTCCAGGTTTAGCATATATATATATATATATATATATATATATATATATATATATATATATATATATTATAAGTTGAGTGAATGGCAGGTATCGTGTAGGTGATGTTTAAGATAGGATTCACTTGATAAAAGATAGGCCTTATATATACAATAAATAAGGAATATATTTCCTCTACATTCAAATGGTGTCGACTGCTCGGGATTCTATTGTTAGGTTTTGGGGTGTGGTATTAGACTAACTGAGTAAACTAGTTACTCATAAGTCATTTGTGATGCAGGTAACCAGTAGGCGGGAGACCTTACTTTAGGACGAAAAGGAACAACATTAGCCAGTGGTAGTTTTATTATCCTTGCAAAGTAGTTTTAAACTATCTTATGTATAAATATTTTTTTCCAAAAATCTCGAGGTTAATCTATAACATTTGTGTAAGATGCTTTTTAATTAATAAATATATAATTTATAAATAATGTTTTTAAAGTACATGTTCCATATGATATCAGTCCTTGTCTGGATGAACCAACTATCGGGTATTTGCTCGGTCGGGTTGAAAAGCCTCGGGCGATGTCCAATAGGAACGTTGGTGTTTACTGATTGCTAGTCTAAGGAACTCAGAAGTATTCCGGGAACCTTGGATTGGCTTTCGGGGAGCATCGACCGTGTCATTTATGGTCATTTATGATCGGAGGTGTCACAGTACAGCTTGGTTTAGGACAATAATGTCCAGTCCGGATAGAGCGGTTGAGCTTGTCGGACAAAAACTGGTCGGATTCGGACAAGGCAGTTGGACTTGTCATCCAAAATCAGATAGTCCATGAATGACTAATTGATATAAGTTTTGGTGGGAACGTATATTGAGCCAAGCGTATACAGATAAGCCAAGTTAATGGCGGGAATAGTTATCTGGTTGTTACTGGGTGGTTACCAGAGCGTTTACCAAGGCAGTTCCAAAGTAGTTACTAGAATGCTTAACTGACTAGGACGGTCATTGGGTCTTGGAACTGCCAAGGCGGTTATGGAACTGCCAAGGCGGTTATGGAACTGCCGGGAGTTAAGTAAAAATAAACGACCAAGAGCAGTTACGGAACAGTTATTCGGGGTGGTTATTAAACAGTTACTGTGTGGTTATTGGATTGCGTAACTGACTGGGAAAGTTATTAAATTCTGGAACTGCCGATAGGCATTTTTCCGGGAAAGAAACCATCACTTGGCAGTTGGCCAAGCATAGGATCAGTTTATGAGCTATATTGAGTAAAAGGGGAAAACTGTCGGATGGCAGTTACTGCTTAATGAAGAGCGCGGGAGCAGTTTTGGACGGTTAAGGCCAAGGAGTAACCGCTCAAACTCCGTTTTTATGGATTTATGTTGAGAGAAGGAAGGGACTCTTTTTACACATGGTTTACAGATAAAAAAACACACAGAGGGAAAGAAAGGGAGAAACGGAGGAAGTAAGGGAAAAATAGGATGGAGAGGGTCGGAGATCGCTGAGAAGAATAGATCGGAATCCTACCCGACTGTCTGACGGACGAACGATGGTTATTTCAGTATTGTGTGAGTCGCACCAAGTGGTCTCTCTGTCGAGCAATGGATCGCGAAGCAAACAATAGAGTTTACGGTGGTTACAGTGATGGGAACCGAGTGCAATGCTGGGGAAAGGTTATTCCGATCAGGACACTGGCCAACTGGAAGGCCGTTAGGATGCTGGATGATAGATCGGCATCAATGAGCAGTGTGATAGCAGTTATGATCTGTATCTGAGAGTCTGAGGCATCGTGAGAAAGACATGATCGAGACTGAGGAATGGGATGACCTATGTGACTGCGAGACAAGTCAAGATGGGGAGTTAATTTTCCTGTCTAGTCGCTTATTATTCTGAGATTATCGAGACAGATCCTGATGAAGAATCAAGTTATTGGCTATTATGGTCGATTGAGACTGACCGAGAAACATGAAGGAGAGTTTGGATCAGGTCTGTACACAATTCGAACACTGTCTCGGAAGGGTGTGACCGGATTAGAATCAGGACCAGGAAATTTTTTTTAGTGTACGGATGGTAACTGGTTCTAGTTCGATGGTTAAGGACTTGTACACTAATTCTGTCGGATGTTCTGAATTATTTAGAGGATCAGTATGGTGAGGATCAGTACGTGTAGACAAGATGATTTTTTTGGTTGAATCATCGAGACAAGATGGCAAGAAAGGCGACTGTTCTGGCTGGAACAGGTGAGTTCAAGGATAATATGTGGACTGGCGGATTGTACTGGTTACAGAGAGATGAGGATCAAGAGTTTGACTGTACTGGAGACATACAGCCGAGAGACTGACATGAGTATAAGCAATAGCTGGTCTGAGGGCAAGGGCACCGGGTTCTATTAACCGCTATGGACTGAAGAGGGTCATAGTTAGAACAGAGGGCCATATAGGCCGAGTGTTGTTACTGGCTGATCAAGAGTTGATCAGTGATTGACTGGTTCCAGGGCCGTATGGGCCGAGTGCTGGACTGACTGATCAAGACTTGATCAGTGACTGATGGCTAAGTGTTAGCATGGCTGTTATGCCAAACGTACTGGATGGCTCTATTGGGACTGATCCGTCTCTCCTAGTTTTATTTGGTCATGTGGGGATGATTGGTTGAGTGACTAAGAAACAAGGGGTTTCGGTTAAGTCTTATCGAGGTGACTGGATTAATGAAGATAGCTGGCCGGATAAGTGAGGATGGAGCAGTATGGAGACATCAAGGATGGATCACAAGGACGAACAATTATCAATCCATCACCAAGGCAGTAAGGTACATGTTTATTGCTGCGATTATTAGTAAACTGCTAAGTTTCTAGATTAGACTTAGAGAACACTGTGTACTGAACTGAACCTCATAGAGGAAAATCGGATAAAATCCTAAATATAGGGAAAAATCAGTAAAGGGCCACATTTGGTTGAAGAAGACGACACACGAGCGTACCGGCGGTAAGGAATTCCAGATCGGGATCAAACAATTTGCCCCCACCACAATACAATCTACATTCACCACTGCCTCTTCCACCATTTACGTTGGCAATGTCTCTTTCTACACAACAAAATAACAGATCTACGAGCTTTTTTCCAGAGCTGTAGAGATTTAAAAAAATCGTCATGGGACTCAACAAGAACACTAAAACCCAATGTGGTTTTGGTTTCTTCCTGTGAGTTTTCAGTTTCACTAAATTGCCTCTGTTAACGTTTCTGTGATGATGGTTCGCTAATTTGTGTGTGTGTGTGTGTGTGTGTGTGTGTGTGTGTGTGTGTGTGTGTGTGTGTGTGTGTGTGTGTGTGTGTCTGTGTGTGTGTGTGTGTGTGTGTGTGTGTGTGTGTGTGTGTGTGTTGTTATCAAGTTTTACTCGAGAGAGGACACAGAGGATGTTGTCCAATACATAAGTGGCACCATTCTTGATGACCGGTCCATCCGCGTGGATTTCGATTGGGGGTTTCAAGAAGGAAGACAATCGGGACGTGGTAAAAGCAGTGTCCAGGTTATTCCTCACTTTCATTCTCTTTGTAGACCCTGTTTGAACCGATTTTGGTCGGATCTAAGACTAGAGAGACAAAACTCGTCGGTGGGTTTACCACAAAGGTGTTTATTCGATCGGAAAGACTTCCAACAGATTACAAATAAAGAAAAGAAAGATGGTCAGGAATCTAAAAATGCAGAAAACCAAACAAATGAAACCATAATTCTCGCCACCTTGTAGGTCCATCTCTCTTTCCCATTCCCTTATCCTTATATAGTCCCTTGTTCTCTTGTTACCCTAGGTCAGTTCTTCTTAATGGGCCCCTTCTTTGAAAGGCCGGCTTACTGGGCCGACAAAAGAAGGATTTCAGTTGAACGCTTCTTGCCGCCTTTCTTTTCGCTGGCTTAAACCAACCTTTTCGCCAGCCATGAGCAATCTATAGCCGAGCTGATACCATTGCTTGGCCCAGATCAGCCGAGCCGACTAGTGGCAGTTAGTAGACCAGATCAGCTATTCGTTGGGACCTTTTGTTGGAGTAATCCACCTCCTACAGTAAGCCCCCCCCCCCCCAGTTCACTTATGAGCAGCATAGTAGGTAACAATGAATTTTCGAACTGGGTTCATAGGATAGCCGATCTATCGTTTTGAGGCGCATTTAAACGCTGGTGCTGATGACAGCCCTCGCATAAATCCTGACCATCGCTTCTTGAATTAAACTCGATCGGGTTGGATAACCGTTGAAGCTGGTAATTTTTGTGTGGTTCGTCATAGCTTTTCGCTAGGGAGCCGGTCAAGGTTGGACTGGCTTCCGATTTTTGTCGGTTGTACCGAGAAGCGCAACGGTCGCTGAAATAGATGTGGGCGGTTTTGAGGCCCACTTATGCCTTTTTAGACCTAATGATGACACCCCCCCTGGGAAGTTCACCGCCTCTGATCTATAAATAGCCAATCCTTCTTCATTGTGGCCATTCTTCTTTGCGCTCTCAGGTACCTTCTTTCTCTCTCTCTCTCTCTCTCTCTCTCTCTCTCTCTCTCTCTCTCTCTCTCTCTCTCTCTCTCTCTCTCCCTCTCTCTCTCTCTCTCTACTTCTCTCTCTAAATTTTTGATGTAGGAATTAGATAGTGCCATCCTTGGATCAAAAACCATGACATCGATAAAAAGATTAACCCGAGAATAGAAGGCAAAGTGGTCGCTGCTGCATCAAGATCTGTCAGGGGTGCGTTAGTCGGCATGGATCTCGTCGATGAATCTGACTTAATTCATCATGAGGTGATGATTGGATACGACCAACAAGGATCTGTCGCAGAGGATATTAATTTCCGATACAATGAGGTTGTTCTGAGGTGAAGACGATATGGGCATTCCGTGATCGATGCTCTTGAGGACCCTAGAGAATGCCCTACTTGGCCTGATTTCGTCCTGATATGCTACTACCCCGACGGGATTTTCGACGAACTCCCTGCTATAGCTCTTAAGTTTCTGCGTCCTTTGGATGTAGAAGTAAAATCGTGGAAGAACGTGGAGGAAACAAGGTCTACCTCAGGTAGCGTGAAGAGGCTGCTGAAGGAGCTCGCGTAACGCGTTAGGCATGACTTTCCTCATCCCAAAGTATACTCAAAGGCCTTGGTCCCTGCCGATCGCATACCAATGCGTCTACGAGTCATATTTCCAGCAAGACACGAAACTCTGGTTCCCCATTCCCCGACTAATAACATCATACGTCTTTCGTTGGGATGTCTCCATCAGCCAATTCTTAAACAGATCCTTTCGGATTGCAGTCGCGTTAATGGTGGTGGCGGCTGAGATTGATGTGTCGTTGTTCGGGCTTTCGAGGAGCTGACGTTCATAAAGCCAGAACCGAAGGGTCTGTTCTTCGTGAAGATGCGTTCTAATTACAACATAATCACTGGCCACCCGAACAAGAAGCCTGACTGGCAGCGATACTACTTTTTTGTTAAGTGGGACGAGTCAGCGTTTGAAGAACCACCGACGAACGATTTTTGGGTTCTTTGGAAATGGCGCATTGGTAATCCGCTGATTTTAGACTGGTTGCTTTTAGTTTAGTTTTAACCGCCTGTTTTTTTTTTGCAGTTGATCATTCGAATACAATCGACTATCCGGAAGGTTTTTTCGGTACCTCTCGAGCCTTAGCTATGCTCAGCCAGAACCGTTGGCTCGACATCCGGGTGGAGAGAGTTCATCGAGCTTTAGAGCGCATATCCAGGCGTAAATTTCCTCTTCTCGATATCGTCTTTCTATTTTCTTCGTTTTAGTATCTGCATTCTTCCTTTCTGTTGCGGGTTGGTGCAGCTGACTGGGTTTCCGACTTACCCGTTCAGATCGCTACTGGTAAGAGACGGTCGGCGCTTTTTTGAAGGGGGAACAGGATCAGATAAGGGAAACTAGGAAGATGAAGGTGTTGCCCTATCTCAGCGCGATTGTTGAGGGCCGAAGGGGTCCGAAGCCCGTCAATTTAATGGAGATTTTGACGGGATGGATCTGGAGAGGTCTGAATTCGCCCATCCCAATGTAATGGGCGTGGAAGGTTCCGAGCCGTATCCCGAGGCTGGGCTCTCCAAGCCTAAGGGGAAGAGAAAGAAGAGAACAAGGGATGACCCTACCAATGCTGAAGATCGTAGTGGGGAGGCTGAGGCCGTAAGGTATAGGCAGGCGGAAGAACGTCCAAAGAAGAAGAAGAAGAAAAAGAAGTCTACTAAGAAGGAGCTAGGTCCCGATGAGGAGACGCTGATTCAGGAAGTTGCGGTTCATGAACAGTCCGAGAGTGACCATGTGATGCTGACAGAAGGCTGTACCGATCTAGTGTTTCTTCGTCGAGCCAGAGGATATTTCCCTGGAGATTCCGCTTGAGAGAAAGAAGAAGAAAAATAGGAATCCCGAGGAAAAGTTGGAATCAGGTCCTATCCCAAAGGGAGTGGAAGTCCAGGAAACGAACACTGCTTGCACGGATATCATGGGTCCATCATCAGGTGCCGCCTTTCAAGTCTCCTGATAGAACGTTGGCACTATGGGGCCTGTCCTTCCTCGAAGGCCTAGGGTGGATTTCCCTAATCATGTAAGGTTTTCCAATGATGGGGACACCCCACTTGTTTATGACGTCGCCCAGTGTGCTGAAATGGTCCGTCAAATCAGGGGCGGGGCGAGCGACATCTCAGCTGTTGATGACTTAGTGTTCAAGGAGGCCTACGTCAACGCCGCGCGCCAAGTTGTTGGTGAGTACTTGCCACTCCTTCCTTCCTTTTTGTTTTGGTATACTCCGCAATTTTTGGTGCTGAGTGGTTGGGGATTTTTTCTTGCAGAGTGACAGAAACATGAACTTCCTCGTCGAGAAGTACGACATGAAGCTGAAGAAGATGCTTTCCCAACAGGGAAATCGGAAAAAAGGCTTGAGTCAAGGAAAAAACTTATCACTCGCCTGAAGGAATATATGGATGCTGCGTCCGAGAAAGCCAACAAGGAGAGGGATAATGCGATCAGACGGAGGAAAGCTTAAAAGAAGAGGGCTGACGACCTCGAGATCGAGCTGGGGAAGGCACAGGCGGCGATGGAATCGCTAGAGCGCGAAAAGGCCACCCTTGGGAAGGAGAAGGCTAACTTGGAGCGAGAAAAGGCCATCACTGCTCTGAGGAACCTGAGGGAGCTCGGCCGACTAAAGGACTCTCGGAGTTTCGAGGTCACCCAGGAACGAGCCAGGGTACAGACAACCATGACTGCAAAATGCAACTATCGTTTACAACATTCGCGACCGGGAAGCTCGTCGCGTCTCCTATGACATGGTGCGCTGCCAATACAACCAGGCCTCCGGGATGAGAAAATTTCTCGAGATGCTTATGAGGAAAGGCGTCGACATTCCTCAAGCAGAGATTGACATTTTTGGTTCGTAGGAGAGCTACTTCGAGCAGGAGCCTCTCGATTGGAGCTGGGTGAGATTTCAGAAACCAACCTCTCACTGTCTCTGCTCGTTCTCTAGTTGAAGTTACTCGACGAACATCTGTTGGTGGGAATTGATACATACGGTTCCAACGCCGGTATGATCGATCCGGGAACAGCTTCCATCCTCCAAACTCTGAGTCATTCCCTGGATGGTCTTTAAGGTGAGAAGCATGAAGGGGATGCGAACAGAGAGACGTCAGCTGTCGGGACCCGTACTGGTGTCTCGAACGAGAACAACGGAGATCCGGACGAGAAGTCGCCTGTTGGGCAAGAGGATTCTGGCGGGGATGCATCAGAGTCGGAAACGGATGGAGCAAAAGGCCTCCCTGAAGGCGATTGGACCAGTCAAGCCGATGGTTAGCCCCCTTCGATTATTGTTGTTGTTTGCTTTGTCTTCTTCTCTATTTTTTTATTCTCTGTTGGATGATGTCCTTGCTAGGCTTCTGCTGTTGTAATACTTTGGTTAATCTTGGTTTTTATTCTGGACTTAGTTAATCACTTTGTTATTGATTTTTTGTCGGCTCAAAGTAATTCCCTTTGCCTTTTAGTCGGCGTTTATAAGAATTGTCGCAGTGCTAATTAGGAGTAATTCAGTAAGTCGCGGATTGTTTCGTTCTTGACTTAGAATTATCCGTATTTTTTAAAAAACTTTCTCTTGGCTTCTAATTTGCTTGCTTAACGTCGGTAAAAAAACTTCTGGACCAGTCGCGATTAAACGTAAAGTACACATTTTTCAGACTGTAATGGTTCCCAATCAATCGCAAAGTAATCATGTCGAGCTTTCCATCGGTCAACCCGTGCTAGGAGATTATTAGAGAGATCATGAATTATAGTCTTAATTATTCGACAGTCTTCCTTGTGTGACTAAGTCCCTAGGATATATGTCTGATCAGGACATGTCCGAACATCGGGCACGGGTATTGGCAAGTAGTCTGCGGCTAAGGCGTTCAGAGGTGCCGGGTGTCAGAATCGCGAAGTCGTAGGATTGGACTTTTACTTTAGTGAGCCAAAAATGGCTTCCATCGCGCATTTTACTCGCCACCAAGACTAGATAGTGAGTTCAACAAGCCAAAGTGGCCATCGAGGCGCATTTACTCGTTCACAGTGTCCTTGGTGTTTGATGTTTTTAATTTATTTGTGACTGGACCCGTCCATGCTGCCTACGTACCTCTACGGAGGATCAAGTCACTCATAGTTCCTTTTTATTCGAGTAAAACTGGCCTTTGAGGCGCATTTACTCGGGTTTTTTTTTTGGTTTTTTTTTTTTTGCTTTTTCTTCGAGTAAAAGTGGCCGTTAAGGTGCATTTACTCGGGGTTTTTTTTTCAAAAGGGGTCACGTTTAGTCAATTACTTGCACATTCTAAGAGTAGTATTGTCGAATGTGCATGGATTTCCATCCCCTTGGTACAGCATCACCCGTCGAAGTTTCTAGGCGATAGACGCCTGGCCTTACAACTTCGACTATTTTGTAGGTCCTTCCCAGTTTGTGCCGAGTTTTCCTTCCTTCCACTCCTTAGTGTTTTCAATACAGAACGAGATCGCCTAACTCGAGCGGCCTGGATTTGAATTTTTGGGCATTGTAGCACTCGATCAGGTTTTGGTAATTTTGGATGCGAAGAAGCACCTGGTCGCGCCGTTCCTCGATTTTGTCTACGACATCGAGCAGCATGTCGCGGTTCATCTTAGTATTTTGGGGAATTTAGGATCTTCGAAGGCTTATAACTTTTACTTCTGCTGGGGCCATCGCCTTGACTCCATATGCCAATGAGAATGGGGTGGCTTTCGTTTTAACACACGGTGTTGTGCGATGCGACCACAAGACTCCGTCTAGTTCGCCTTCTCAACGGACCTTCCTTAAGTCGAGAAGTTTCTTTATACCGTCGATGATTGTTTTTTTTGATGCTTCGGCTTGGCCATTGCCTTGTGGGTATCTTGGGCTGGAAGTGTTAAGGCGGATTCGCCATTTATCGCAGAACTCCCAAAATTTACTTGATATGTGATATGTAATGGATTTTACCTATTTTATCCATGATATATAAAGTGTTTTAGAGTTTTGTATATGCATTTGGTACTGTTTTAGAGTATTTACAGGTCTAGGTACTCATTATAAGCAATTGGAGCTTTTGGGATATTTTGGAGCACTTAGTCAGCCAGAAACTCAGAGTTGGATCCAATTTATGCTTGAACCATCGATCGACAGCCAAGTCGACTGCGAGATTAATGAAGGCTTGAGAAATTACAAGTTTTACCCAGAAGTTTTATTATTTTCAAAACAAGTCTCTGGCCGAAATTTAGACTATTTATTAGGGTTTTCTATCTTAGTTTTAGGGAGAGAAGACCTAAGAGAGAGTTGTCTTCTAAGTTACACACAAGTTTTAGAGTTGAGACTTGGAACACCTTGTTACATCTATGGGAGAGAGAGAGATTTGATCATCATTACAGAGAAGATCTTGAACTCCTTATCTTTTCACTGAGTTTATTCTATGCAATTTATTCAGACTTTAATCATGTTCTTTATTGCTATGTCTGAGTAATTCATTGTTAGATTTAGGGTT
Source organism: Moricandia moricandioides (assembly GCA_905132885.1). Taxonomy (NCBI): domain Eukaryota; kingdom Viridiplantae; phylum Streptophyta; class Magnoliopsida; order Brassicales; family Brassicaceae; genus Moricandia; species Moricandia moricandioides. Next base: position 80,739 of record CAJHQQ010000669.1, read on the forward strand.
CTTCAATGGTAGTAATGTCTTGTTGATTTTATAGAATTTTTAGGGTAATCTTCTTGGTTCTTTGTTTAAATTTCTCTTAATGTTAAGTTGAATTTCATCACCTCAATCTTATAAGTTAGGGTTCCATAGCGCAAGCGAGAGCTTGGTCATAACCCTGAACCTATCTTAAACAATCTAAATAACTGGTAACAAACAAGAGTTGAATTGGAAGTTTAGAGAGCCCATCAAACCGCAAAATCAGTACCGTTTAGAATGAGCGTCGATCGACAACAGCTTATGGACATCGATCGACACTCAGCTGAGATGCGATAGAGCGATCTCCTAAACCCTAAGGTTTGAGTTCTAGAACGGTACTTAATGAAAACCCTAGGAATCTATTAGTCTGCAGTCTCTAATTCTACCTGAGAATTTCCCCTAAGTCTAATCCCTTATTTTGATCTTCACAAACCAAATTAATCTTGAAACCACTTCTATTATTATTATTCATCTAGATTTAATTCGAAAACAACAAATCTATTGTGCAATCCTAGAGTCTTTGTGGATTTGATCCCTAAGTACTACACTGAATCTCTTATTTGAGAGCTTAATAAGTGGGAAATGGGGGTTGATTTGAAAGTGAATTAAAACCCCACATAAATTTTGGCGCCGTTGCCGGGTACTCTTTCTTATTGCAATAAGATTTCATTTAGAATATTATCTAGATTTTTACTTTACTGTTTGCTAAATTATGCTTTCCCTAATCCTCATGACGCATGAGAGAATATGGATTCAGGACAACAAGAATCAATCGACATAGCTCATCAGGAATCGATCGACGTTATTCCATTACTGTCGAGCGACACCCTTCCATTGACATCGATCGATACCGATCAGCCGGAAACAGGTAAGTAAGCCTTTACTGATACTGATAATAAGAAAGTAGCCTTAATAGAACCAATGAAAAATAAAAGAAACAAATCAAGCCAGTCATTAATTATCAGGGGGCTGCAATCCCTGACCAAATCACTAAATCTCCAAAGAATAAGATAAAGCATGAATTTTCAATGCTCAAATACCTAAAACCCAGCGGAACCTATTCCAATAGGTCTGCAATTCGATTATCTGATTACCATACAGGAGGCTCTGAGCTTGATATCGACTTCCTAATTATCGTGCGCAAAAATCAGTTCAGTGGTTTTCCTACTGAACACCTGAACGGTCACATCGAGATGCTAGAAGACATGGTGAATGACGATTTCAATCGCTGCAAACGTTTTCCTTTTTCCCTTGAAGGTGGCAACAGGAGATGGCTGAACCAGCTACCACAAGGATTCATTACCTGTTAGGAGGATATTAGAAGCGCAACAATCACTTCTTCGACAAGGAGAGATACTGGGAAGCGAGGAGAGAAATATCCACATTCATTCAAGGTATCCATGAATCCTTTAAAAACGCTTAGGTTCAAGAGCTACCAGCTTTCGTGCCTGCACCATGGATTCTCAGAACCCCAACTCATCAACACTTTCTATAGGGAAAAAACCTAGACTATCAAACCATCCTTGATACAACCAGCAAGGGGAACTTCGGCACCCAAAGCCCTGCAAGCGCTAAAAGGCTGACAGCAAACATAGCATTAGGTAGAGCTTTCGAAAGGAGAGACACAAAAGGAAGGAACCACCAATGTTGGCAGAGCAGAAGAACTTGATCCGAGTTGGAAATACTCTGGCATCAGTTGCCGTCCTTCTGGACGGTCATAGCTTATCTCAACATTATGGTAATGACGCTGATGTTTCTTCCGACTTCGAAAAATGAGTTGAATTCTCTAATGTGATTAGTCTGAATGACCAACGATTTAGGGAGAGTGCTGGGTATTTCACAAGCAACTACAACACCACTGTGAACAGACACGAGAGAAGTTCAAATTCATAAATGAATCAAGTTTTCATAGGAAACCTTTTAATAGCCGCCGACCTCAATAAGAAGTTAGATCTGATATACTCAGAGATGACATAAAAATTACAAACTCTGAGCGAACACATTAAGAGGATTGACAACCAAGTGGCGAGTAACGCTATGTCCATCAGGAGAGAGGAAGGATTCTTACCTGGTAAAATGGATGCTAAACCAAGGAGCCATTGCAATGTCGTAGCTTTACGAAGCGGTAGACAACTCACCCCTGGCGTTAAAGAGAGCATAACTATCGATGAATTTGAGAAAATCGGGACAGATGAAAACAAAAATCGCATCCTATCCTTCTTGAAATTGACGAGAAAGATCCTGAAATCCCTCCTAAAACTGAAGGATTGGACCAAACTGATGACCTTGAGGAATTTTTTACTGAACTTAAGGGAAAGAACACAGACGTAGGAGGCATCGATCGACACTAAGTAGAGAGAATCAAAAGATATAGAGAACCTATAATCGATCGATGCTATGAGGCAAGAAGCGATTGACACTCTGACCCAGAACCAACCGAACCGGTTAGAACAAAGGTCTACCAACCGAAACCCCCATTTCCTCCAAAAACGCTAAGAAGAAGAAGAAGCAGCTAGAAAAAGCAATATCCAAGGAATCGTTTGACAAAGTAAGTATTGAGATGCCACTGAGCGATGCAATTCACATCTCGCATGCTATTAAGCACTACGTGAAAGATGCGGCATCACGAGGATTCCATGAATCAGAACACTGCGTGATGATGGTATCCAAAGAAGTGAGCGAAATTATTCAAGGAAAACTCCAGTTAAACTCCTTGATCCTGGTAATTTTGTTTTGGACTGCACTATTAGCAATGAGAGATTTCAAAGATCCCTTTGCGATTTAGGCTCTAGTATAAACCTGATGCTTTATTCAGTTACATTCACCCTCGGGTTAACATAGTTCCAACCTACCATGGTCACTCTCGTTTTAGCTGATAGATCCACTAGAATTCCGGAAGGTATACTTGAGGACGTTCCCATACTCATTCATAACTGCTATATACCTGCAGATTTCATAGTGCTTAAATATGAGCGAGAACCCAGAAACCCGATTATCTTAGGAAGACCTTTCCTGCCCACAACCGGAGCGATCATTGATGTAAGAGAAGGACGTATATGCCTCAACATCGGGAATATACCGATGGTACTTGACATGGAAAAGATAATAAAACAGCCTTTGATCGACGGTCAAACCTACCATATCGATTACCTTTCCGACCTAGCAGAAGAATCATTCATAGGTATGTGCTCAAACGATCCTCTAGAGAGAGAAATCACATCTTCTGAAGGCGACATCTTTGCGTTAGATGATCGCACTTAAGAGTATACAAGGTTAATGGATGCCACATAAGAAAATTTTAATGTCAATACTGAAGAATCCGATCTATCGATCCCTGTCGATTGACATCCCGATATAACCGTCGATCGACAACGCGCTGTAACTGGCGACTGGAGCAAAGCGAAAGTACCTAAATTGAGCTTAAACCACTTCCATCTGGTCTTAAATACGCTTTTCTTTAAGAAAACTCCTATCTTATCATCATAAATGCAAACTTGAGTAGCAGGGGACCAAGCACTATTGCTGAATAAATTTCGGAAGCACCGCAAGGCTCTCGGATATTCGTTAGATGACATCCCGGGGATCTCTCCAGATTTATGCATGCATAAGATACACCTTGATGATGAATCCAAATCTTCCATTGAGCATCAGAGAAGATTAAATCCCAACCTGAAGGAGGTAGTTAAAAAAGGAAATAATGAAACTTCTAGAAGTAGGCGTTATTTACCCAATCTCATACAAAAATTGGGTCAGTCCGGTTCATGTTGTCCTCAAGAAAGGAAGAATTATGGTAGTAAAGAATGACAAAGATGAATTGATCCCTACGAGAACTGTCACCGGACACAAGATGTGTATCGATTACAGGAAGCTGAATGCTGCCACACGAAAATATCATTTCCATTTACCCTTTATTGATCATATATTAAAAAGGCTAGCAAGCCACGAATACTACTGTTTTCTCGACTGATATTCAGGATTCTACCAGATTCTCATACATCCGGAAGATCAAGAAAAAAAAACACATTTACCTGACCCTATGAAACATTCGCATATCGAAGAATTTCATTCGGACTCTGTAATGCCCATGCGAAGTTCCAGAGATGCATGATGTCGATATTCACAAATATGATTGACTAAGGTTTGATTTCGAGAACGATACTTCAATAAAACTCTAGAAATCTATTAGTCTACATTATCTAATCCCTTAATTTGATCTTCACAAACCAAATCAATCTTGAAATCACTTCTATTATTATTCATCTAGCTTTAATTCGAAAACAATAAATCTATTGTGCAATCCTAGAGTCTCTGTGGATTTGATCACTAAGTACTACACTGAACCTCTTATTTGAGAGAGTAAAAGTTGGAAATAAGGTTAATTTGAAAGTGAAATAAAACCCCACATCAATATGAATTGAGATCCATTGTCGGTGATTCGGAAAAACGACTTTGCTTCTATCCAATTAGTGAAATAGTCGGTCAAGACTAGGACGAAAAGGCGTTGTCGAGAGTTAGGCATTGGTCCAATGATATTCATGGCCCACCGCATGAATGGGTAAGGCACATTCATGGTCCGCAGATGTTCTGTCGGGCAATGGATAGTCAGGGCGTGGCGTTGACACATGTCGCAATGTCGAGTGTAGGACTCACAATCAGAGTTCATTGTTGGCCAATAGAAACCAAGATTTTTGACTTTAAGGGCCAACGCCCTTCCTCCTGAATGGTTCCCAGCCGCACCCTCATGCGTTTTGGACATAACTAATATAGTTTCCTCGCCAGTGATGCATTTGAGAAGGATTCCATTAGCGGTTCAGCGGTGAAGATTCCCGTCAATAACAATGTGTTTGAAGTCGTCGTGTGGCCCATTTCTTGTCGGGTAATTTTCCATCCGACATGTAGTCTAGGAACTCTGCTCTCCAGTCCTTGGTAGGCTGATAAGTTTTTCCGGAGGTGGGATTATGTTCCTTTTCCACTGCGCTCGTGATGGGGGCCACGATACAGCCCATGTCTGTTGCTAAGTCAATACTCAGTTTGTCGATCCTATGTATAGGAATCGTTCATATGACTTGGTCATGGAGCTTGCTACCCAGTGCTGAGAGTGCGTCGGAACATAAATTTTCCCGGTAGAGAACTTTCGTTAGCTCAAAGAACTAAAAATCCTTGGTAAGGTCGTGGCCAGTGTAAGGTAAGCATCCATTCATTCATTTCGGACATAGTAATAACCACTGAAATGACTTGCAACGACTTGTGAGTTGCAGTAAGCACTTAGCCATCTTGCTTTCACAGCCTTCGCCAAACAGAGTCCTGCAATGAGTGATTCGTACTCTGCTTCGTTATTTGACGCAACGAAGCCGAAACCAAACAACTACCTTATCAGTTATCCGGTTGGCGATTGTAGCTGGATCCCCCAGCGCCATGCCCTCTGTTTGTCGAGGAACCGTCCACGTGCAAGATCCAGTTTTGGTTTGGTAGGACCAAGTCGTGCTCGAGTTCCATGGAGAGTTCGATTTGTAAGTTAACTAAGACCTGAGACTTCACGGCCGTCCGGTTCTTGTAATTTATTTCGTGTTCACTCAGTTCTATTGCCCATTTCAAGAATTTTTGGATTGATTGGTATTCTGCATCACCGTTCTCAGCGGCTGGTTGGTCAGTACTTCAATCGAATGGGACCAAAAATAAATTTGAAGCTTTCGTGATGACGTGACGACAGCAAGGGCCATTTTTAGAGGGTCGGGTACCTTTTCTTTGGGTCTGTCATGTTTTTACTCGTGTAGAAGATTGGATTTTTCTCACTGTGATCCTCCCTGATGAGGACGCTGCTAACTTTTGTTGGTGAGACGACGATGTAGAGGGAGAGCGTATCCTCGTCCTCTGGTGTGGATAGCACTGCAGGGGTTGTGAGGTATTGTTTGAGCTGACTGAATGCTTCTCTGCATTTCTCGTTCCAAACGGATTTTTTGTTTCCTCATAGTAACTCGTAAAAAAGGGAGGCATTTATCTGTCGACCGGGAGATGAAGTAATTGAGGGCTGCAATCCGGCCGGTTAAGTGTTGGACGTCCCAACTGTTTTTCGGGATGGGAAGATCGAGTATTTCTGAAATATTTTTATGGTTCGCTTTGATCCCTCTTTGAGTCACAATATAACCAAGAATTTCACTGGACATCACCCCAACGGTGCATTTTGCAGGGTTGAGCTACATCCCGTTTTCGTTCAGCGTCTCGAAACAGTCGCAGAGATGGTTGAGGTGGTCGGTGACATGGAGCGACTTTACCAGCATGTCGTCTATGTAGACTTCCATCGTGATTCCGAGTTTGCTGGCGAACATCCGGTTGACAAATCTCTGATAAGTTGTTCCCGCGTTCTTTAGACACAAGGGCATGACTTTTTAGCAGTAGGTTCCCCTATCGGTGATGAATGCGGTTTTTTCGCGATCATCAGGATGCATCATGATCAGATTATATCCCGAGAATGCTTCCATGAAGGTCAAGAGATCGATGCTGTCAGTCGATTTGACTAAACGAGTTTGATCGGATCTATGACTAGAGAGACAAAACTCGTCGGTGGGTTTACCAAAAAGGTGTTTATTCAATCGGAAAGACTTCCGTCAGATTGCAAATAAGGAAAAGAAAGATGGTCGGGAATCTACAAATTGGCAGAAAACCAAACAAATGAAACCATAATTCTCGCCGCCTTGTAGGGTCGTCCCTCTTTCCCATTATCGTCCCTTATCCTTATATAGTCGATTGTTCCCTTGTTACCCTAGGTCAGTTCTTCTTAATGAGCCCCTTATTTTAAAGGACGTCTTACAGGGCCGACAAAAGAAGGCTTTCAGATGAACGCTTCTTGCCACCTTTCTTTTAGCCGCTTAAATTGACATTTTCACCGGCCACGAGCAGTCTATAGCCGAGCTGATACCATTGCTTGGCCCTGGTCAGCCGAGCCGACTAGTGGGAGTTAGTAGAACAGATCAGCTATTCGTTGGGCCTTTTTGTGGGAGTAATCCACCTCCTACAGACCCCTTTTTATATATGTGATTATTATTTTTTGAAATTTCATGCAGCTTCGAAATCAATACCGTACAGATTACGATCATCATATCCTTTTCACTCGCTATCCTTTTTTTGTCTGCTTACTGTAAACACAAATCATTAGGTTTGGTTTTTCTTTAACTCATTGATACCTAGAGGTGGTTATGGAAAATTAGTTCAAAAAGAACTCAAAGTACAAAGAGCGCTTGTAGATTACGGTACTGCTCTATGGCTCATTCGGAGCCTATCCTCCAGCTGCGCCCTCGAATGGTATGTTCTTCCACTTTCCCTAAAATCTACTTGTTCAAGGTTTCTTTATTTCACACTTGTAACTTTTAATAAGTACCACGAATGTATAAGTTTCTTACCTGAGCATTGTATTGCTAGGTTGCACGGGTACGGCAATCACTACCCGTCTCCCATACCAGAGACGTCGCGGAAACAGATACTGAACGGGGACTGATCAGAAATGTCCTGGTAAAATTTCGAGTATTAAATGGCGGTAAGTATTGAAGGGACGGTAAGTGTAGAATTGAGATTCAACCAAAAAACAAGGCACAAAATAATTCCAAGAACACATATCTCTTTTATTAGAAATCCTTTACACAATCTCTTACAAACTTGCTTGATCCGAATTACACGAGTCGACATAGATAGATTCTTAACACACTTAACTTGCATGAACCAACCCCTGTTGATCACGTCTACAAATCATTCACTTTTTGAAACCCTAGAATTCCATCTGTTTCTGTGAGAATTACCATGTCGAAAGTTCTAACCTAATTTTAAGAAAAAATCAAGGTATATATAAAATAATAATTTTCTATTATCACATATATTATTTCCTATATTTTAGCATCACCCAATCTTCTAATTTTTGATCTAATAATGCTTATTTAATGCATATTTTGTACCAAACATATGGAAATATTCCACATCATCGCATCTTGATGTTTCCTTTTTATTCTCCGAAGCGTGTGTCGCACATCATTGTCCATGTGTAAAACATGTACATGAACCAAAGTTCCACCACTGGATCAACCTATCAAGCTCCCAATTCTCCAGCTTATATTCTCCCCCTTTTTCCCTCAGTTTTACAACTTAACCTCACTAACCTCTAAGCACGACAATATGCATCATACAGTTCTTCAAAGTATGTATCTTGAACTCCCCCTCAAGCAAGTTTCATCTCCCCATGCCTGAGTGAAAAACTTCATGATACTTGTAGACCATCAAAACTCTCAATCCCTTTTAGTAGAATCCCATTGAACTGGTTCGTCAGCTTCAGCATATTGTTCTTCCATCCGAGTGTATGATACATCGGTATACTTGTGTGACACACCTTTCGTAAACTTAGGATACATATCATTCTTATCTATCCATACATGTCCATACCTTCTAGGTTCCACATAACAAAGGTTCATCCTCCAAGCTCGCTCAATCTAATTTCTATGAGCACAACAATAGGCAAAACTATGTCCGATCTTACCACAAAAGTGACAGCCATTCCTTTGCTTAGCAACAACTTTTATGTCATGTATCTTTGAAGTCACACTGTTTGCTTGAGTTTTATCCTTTTGTTCATCTGAAATAACTGGGATTGAGCATTTTACAAACTTGATTCCTTCATTCTTATCAACCGTTTGAGAACCACATCCATGATGAACTTGCTTTCCACTGAAAAAAATCCATTATTTACCTTCTTCATCGTTTTGGCACTGATTTTGACGTTTCTGCAGCTACTTATATGCTAGTTTGTTGTGCTGCATCTTTTGGTTTATCATCTGATTTTACTGCAACTTTATGAAATTTCTCCTTTCAGCCTTGTCATGATCTTGATCTTGTGGAGTAATGCCTTTATAACCCGTTTCCAACTGATTTTTTGAGACTGTACTCTGATTGACAAGATATGATCCAGACTTGCTGATCCAGTGTTAAACATTCTTACTTTCTTGTAGTTCTCAGTAAGTTTTCTTTCCATAAGCTGACTCTTCTCAAGTTCTTGATTTAACAGTTGTTTCATCTGATAAAACTTTACTTCGGACTCCTATGAACTCGCTTTTGCTATGCAATATCTCTCCTAAGAGACTGAAGCTCATCTCCATCATCATTCTCTGTCATCATACACTTTCATTCACCCTTCGTGCTAGACTGTTCCATCTCTAGGATGTTAACATGAGATCTTAATATTGCTTTATATTTGACGAGCTATAGGTTTTCGTGACTTAGTTCTGCAAATTGACCAACGAAAGAACCTTATACTTAGCTAGAATATCCGCATCTAGATCACTTTCTATATCACTATGTGACACATCAGAATTGGTGTGTGGCATACACGATGCACGAGATTCACCTTCAATGAAGTCTTTTTCAGATCCCACAACTCCATGAAGAGCCACAATATTGAGAGCATCTTCTTTTCTTTCTGACTTTTAATCACTGCAGATTCTCTTCATCTTCTTTGTGTTCACACAATTTGACTTTATGTTCCCATAACCATTACATAAATTACACTTGATTTCTTTTCTCTTGAATGATGGAAAAACTGTTTTGACATGTTCAATACCATGACAATTAAAACACACCACTTCATGCTTTTTATGTCTTTCTTCTTCTCTTGGTAGTCCGTCGTTGGACATCTTATACAAAAGATTCATGGTTTCTTCAAAGATTAGGTGAATAGATTCTCCAGTATTGCAGATTTTTTTATCTCTTCGTCAACTGTAATTCTTGAGTTTCCAAAACGTTTTGACAACTTAGATTCTAATTCCATCTCCTCTGCTTTTATAATCCCTACTGCCTCAGAAAACTTCAGCATCAGTGTTCATCGTAAAATTTATTGTTGCTTTATGTGCTGCAAACTTAGTAGGTAAACATCGCAAAAGTTTCTTCACCAATTTTGCATCTTCATATTTTTACCTAAAACTTGTGCTTCGTTGGCTATGGAGCTGAGCTTGGCACTGAAGTCTCCTATCTCTCATCATTGGTCATCCTTATGTCTTCAAAATGTGATACAAGCAAGTCCAATCTTATCCTCCTAACATTTGCACTACCCTCAAAGGTGTTTTTTAGTATACCCCAAGCCTCTTTAGCTTATTCACATCTTTGTATTACCTCAAATTGCTTATCATCTACAGAACTGAAGATTGTATTCAATGCTTTCACATTAAACTTTGAATGATTTTTCTTTTTTGCAGTCCACTTTGTCTTTGGCTTAGGTGTCTTCAAACCATCTTTTAGCATCTCATATGGTTCTTCCCATCCAGATTGAACAACAGTCCAAATATCTTCATCAGCTTCACTTAAATTGGCTCTCATTCTCACTTTCCAATACCCATAATTCACATCATTAAGCAGCAGCATATTATGTGCCAAAATCTCACATTGGTTCGAAGAATCCTCATTTGCTTAGGTGTCCCGCTCTGATACCATTGTAGAACCGAGATTCAGCGAAAACACAAGGCACAAAGTAATTCTAAGAACAAGTATCTCTTTTATTAGAAATCCTTTACACAATCTCTTACAGATTTGTTTAATCTGAATTACATGACTCAACACGGATTGATTCCTAACACACCCAACTTGCGTGAACCAACCCATATTGATCATGTCTACAAATCACTCACCTTCCGGAACCCCAAAATTCCCTTTGTGTTTTTGTGAGAATTACCACGTCAAAAGCCCCAATCTAATTCTAGGTATATATCAAATAATAATTTTCTATTACCTAATATATTATTTCGTATATTTTAGCATCACCAAATCTTCCAATTTTTGATCTAATAATGCTTATTTAAAGCATATTTCGTCAACCAAACATATGGAAATCTTCCATATCATCGCATCTTGATGTTCCTTTTTTATTCTCCGAAGTGTGTGTCACATATCATTCTCTATGTGTAACACACTTACACGAATCAAAGCTTCACTACTACAACAACCTATCAAATTCCAAATTCTTGAGCTTACAGTAAGAAGTTTACGGGGCGAGATGGTGAGATACTAGGACGTTTCTGAGAAGTATGAGTCTGAAAATTGGAGTTTCCGGTGGCTATTATTAGATGTGTAAGATGCCCAACACAGAGTCAATTTGGTTCACATAATTGATAATCCTAAAATCTTCATTTTTGTTACCGGAAAAGGCTGTGAATAAACAAAATACATTTTAGGTTCAAGGAGATGACATTGTGACTACATACATATATAACCATTTTGAACAATATATATATATATATATATTAGCATTAACTAGCTTTTTTAAAAAAAAAGAAGACTTTTATTAACTTTTTTGAGACAAACTAAATTTTGTGATTAACATTCAGAAAATTCAAAACCATAAAGTAAAGTATTCAATTACAAACCATTTTAAACATTAAAACTGCTTAAAATTAAAATTTTCATGTAGTTTTTATATTATTCTAAATTTAATTTGTAATTTGTGTATATATACAAACCTATTTTACTGTCATATCTTAACCGTACCCGTATCTCAAACTTTTGATTATACCATTTTTGGTCTCCGATCTCGTCCCCGTTCTCGGTCCCTGTACCGTGCCAGTACTATTTCCCAAAATAAGGCTCTTTTTTCTTGCAAAACATCATCTTATTCTATCAGTAGATACCTTTGTGATCGTCGACATGTTACAAAACCCATGTGACTGTAAATAGAGTCTGATATACTTAAGTTCTTCGGAATAAATTTGTCTTTCTTAAATGCATATAAATATCATGTATATGGAAGGCATGGTGGAGGCTATGGCCAAGGAGGATCAAATCGACAAGGAAGATAGGTATAATGTTTATCAACTAGCCTAATAATAGTATAAATCAAAATGGGTTTTGATGTTATAATTTCTTTGCATATTATCATCGGAAATGGCAAAGAGAAGATGATCGCTATGGACGCCACAACTCAGGAAGAAACTCTGATCATGACATGACACTGGTAATTATTAGCGATAAGCTAGATAATGATAGACTTGTGTAGAGATAAATGTTATCTCCTAATGTTTAGGACTTGAGTCTATCCCAACGTTGTATATATTTTGATCATAACTCAATGAATACACACACAGAAAATAATATTTTCACATGGTATCAGAGCCTACTCTTGACTCTTAAACCTAATTTTTTTCCCTTGATCTCAACCAATCTAAAGAAATCATGAGCGATTTAGGAAGCAATCAACACGTAGTTGCAGCTTCGACGACAAACAAATTAATGTCACCTTACTACTTACACCCATCCGACAGCACGGGACAAGTACACACGCCAATCCTCCTCAACGGTGCTAACTATGAAAGATGGTCGAAGTTGATGACAAACTCACTTCGTGCCAAACGAAAGTTAGGGTTCATAGATGGAACTCTAAAAAGACCGTCCAACGATTCCGAAGATGCAGAAAAGTGGGACATGGTCAACGCAATGATCATAGGATGGATATACAGTATTGTGGAGCCAAAACTACGATCTTCCATCTCTCTTGTTGAAAGTGCAAAAGCTATGTGGGCCATCCTTCAGCGAAGTTTCTCAGTCAATTATGATACTCGCATTCATCAACTTCTTGCAGACATAACAGCCTGAAAACAAGACGGAGACACCGTCGAGATCTTTTATGGACGAATCAAAGTCATGTGGGATGATTTATCTGACTTGGATAAAAGTTTTACCTGTTGCTGCAGAAGTTCTGAATGCAACTCAATGGTAAACTATGAAAAGAGTCAGGAGAAGATACGAGTTCATCAATTCCTCATGGGATTAGATAACTCACAATTCGGAACAGCTCGATCAAATCTTTTAAGCAGACAAACGGCAATGACAGTCGACACAGTCTACTCGCATATCATACAAGAGGTGCGACACTTGAACTCCATGCGAAATAATGAGGAACGAACTCCAACAGTTGGTTTCTCAGCAACAACTCAACAGCAACAATCTGTTCCTCCCTCAACAGAACATGCCTCAGCAGCAAAGTTCTTGCGACCTGCAACAGTCTGTACACACTGCGGAAAGACAGGACATGAAGCCTCGAATTGCTTCCAGATTTTCGGTTTCCCTGAATGGTGGACTGACAAGAGCAAATCAACCGGAGGCAGAGGTTCCGACAAAGTCGTACGAGGAAGAGGACAAGGTGGACGTGGCTCAGGTTTCCGAGAAAACAACACAACAACTCGAGAATCTGAATCACAAACACAAGTCATTCCAAACTTCACCCCCGATCAATGGACATCACTAGCAAACTTTCTGAATAGTCAGAGGCAGAACTCCACAGAAAAGCTCTCGGGTAAGAGAAAGAAAGTATACTTATTTGGTACAACCAGCAAATACGACATCATCATCGACTCCGGTGCGTCTCACCATATGACCGGAGATATCAACCTACTTACCAATATATCCAACATTCCAGCATGTCCTATATCTCTACCAAACGGCAACATCACATGGGCAACAAAACAGGAAACTTACATTTAGGACAGAGGCTTGTCCTAACACACGTGTTTTGCGCACCACATATATATCTATGACCCTTATATCTGTTGCTCAGTTACTACGTGATATCGCATGTTTTACGCACCACATATATCTATAACCCTTATATCTGTTGCTCAGTTACTACGTGATATCGCATATATCTACCTAACTTCGAGGAATTTGATTGGTGCGGGTGAAGAGCGTGATGGGGTCTACCACTACACCGGCGTGATCGCAGGACTGGTTGTACGACTCCAAACTCGTGATTTGTGGCATCGACTCTTAGGACATCCATCACCATCTGTGCTCTCTAGTTTATCAGATATTGGAAGTTTCTCTCGCAATTTAGGATCTCTCAAAAGGTCTGGTGACATTTGTGTTCGGGCTAAACAAACCCGTCGTGTTTTTTCTCAAAGCTATAATAAAGCTGATGACATTTTCTATTTAATCCATTGCAACCTCTGGGGGCCTTATAAAACACCATCTCTGAGCGGTGCCCGCTATTTTTTGACAATCATCGACGATCACTCTCGAGCAGTATGGACTATACTTTTACTTGAAAAGAAAGATGCACCAACATCCATAAAGAAGTTCTTTGCCTACGTACAATGTCAATTCAACAAAAAGATAAAGATTGTACGAAGCTATAATGGGTCGGAGTTCCTCTGTCTTCGCCAATTTATTTCAGACCAGGGTGTCCTCCATCAAACATCATGCGTTGAAACACCTCAGCAAAATGGAAGAGTGGAGCGAAAGCACAGACATATTCTAAATATGGCTTGCGCAATGATGTTTCAAGCAAACCTTCCTATTCGTTTTTGGGGAGAAGGCATTTTGGCTGCTAATATCTCATTAACAGAACACCAAACAAGCTTCTCGAATACAAAAATCCATACAAACTCCTTCAGAGCTCCAACTTATGAAAATAGACTTACATTTTGTACTCTCTGTTTTGCTCGGAAAATCACTCGCAACAGAGACAAGTTTGATGAACGAAGCACAAAGTGTATATTTCTCAGGTATCCAATGGGAAAGAAAGGCTGGCTCGTATTTGATTTTGAGACAGAGAAAACATTTGTCTCCATGGATGTCATATTTCATGAGGAAAAATTTTCATACATCCAATCATCTCCAGTTATTGATCAAAACATATCTCCGCCTTCACCTCATCCCGCAACATTTGATACTGAAGCAGAACCGCCGTCAGCCACTGATGTCTTACCTCATCCATGGGAAGCTCACACGACACCAGCCAATCCAACTCCATATCCTGAGACGTCTGAATCGTCTGCATCTGAAACTCCAAACTCGGAGATACTTGGTCGGGGTATGAGACAAAAACAAAAGTCGGTCCTACTAAAGCCATACGTTACAGACACTGCACAAGTCCAAGAACCCCATCATGCTCCTCAACACACTCACTCCGTTTCATCATCCTCAAGTAAGACTCCCTATCCCTTAACTAATTATGTCTCTTTCCATCGTCTTTCTCCTGTGCATCAGGCGTATCTCTCAAAGGTAGCTGCTACTACTGAACCAATTAGCTACAACGAGGAAATTCGCAATCCAAGATGGAACAACGCGGTCATTGTCGAAGCTGATGCACTAGATAAAAACCACAAATGGGATGTCACAGATTTACCTCCTGACAAAGTAGTAATTGGATGTAAGTGGGTGTTTCAAATCAAATATCGATCTGATGGAACTATTGAGAGATTCAAAGCTCAGTTGTTCTTCGCAATAGACAGCAAGAAGCGACTACAAAGAAACATTTGCACCAGTCGTAAAAATGACAACAGTCCGAATTCTTCTCGACATTTCTGCAGCCAAAGGTTGCGAGTTATTTCAAATGGACGTAAACAATGCATTCCTTCACGGTGATTTGGATGATGAAGTATATATGAAACTCCCACATGGGTTCACAGCGTCTTCCCCAAACAAGGTCTGCAAGCTCCACAAATCTCTTTATTGTTAACGCCAAGCACCAAGATTTTGGTTTGCAAAGCTCTCTACAGCACTCAAAGACTGGGTTCAAACAAAACTATTCTGATTACTCATTATTTACGCTCAAGAAAGGATCATCGATTGTCTATGTACTCGTCTATGTAGACGACTTGATCATTGGAGGCAACGACTCTGCTCTTATCTCAAACTTCAAAGTGTATCTCAATCGTACATTTCATATGAAGGATCTAGGAATTTTAAAATATTTTCTTGGTATTAAAGTTTCAAGGAATGCGAAAGGAATCTATTTGTCACAGAAAAAGTATGCTATCGAAATCATCACAGAATGCGGCCTCATTGGTTCCAAACCAATAGATACACCGATGGAACAGAATCAAACTCTGGCACGGGACAAAGGAGAATTATCTTTTCTGAACCAGCAAAATACAGGAGACTTATCGGATGACTAGTCTACTTAACAGTAACCAAACTAGAGCTCAGTTATGCCGTTCACACTCTGGCCCAATTTCTTCAGAGACCTCGACTCAAACACTGGAATGCAGCCTTACGAGTAGTAAGGTATCTCAAAAATGATCCCGGTTAAGGGATTTTGCTAAGCTCAAAGAATGACCTTACTCTCTCTGCTTTTTGTGACTCAGATTGGGCTGCGTGTCCATTAACCAGGCGATCACTCACTAGCTATGTTATTATGCTCGGCGGATCTCTTGTGTCCTGGAAAACAAAGATACAACAAACTGTGTCACGGTCCTCAGCCGAAGCCGAGTACAGATCTATGGCCCTCATGATTTGTGAACTCAAATGGATCATAGTTATAATGCGGAGTTTAGAAATTCGACAAATCACACCAACCTCACTCTATTGTGACAACCAGGCTGCTTTTTATATCGATGTGAACCCTGTATTTCATGAACGCACTACAAGAAAACATGCTACATTCCGACGGACATTATTTTCATCGGTTTTTTTGACGAAATTCCGACAAGAAACCGACAAACTATATATTTTTTCAGTCGTCGGAATTTCATAGGAAATTTTCGACGAAATTCCGACAGATATTTTGACCGTTGTGAGTTCCGATGAAAATATTTCGACGGCCGTTTTGACCGTTCGGATTCCGATAGAATTCCGACAGAAAGTTTTGACCATTGTAAAATTCCGACGAAATTCCAAAGAATATTTTGACCGTTGTGATTTCCGAAAAATTTCTGACAAAAAATTTCCGATAGACATTTTTGACAGTTCAGAATTCTGACGAAATGTTTGACCGTTTGAAAATTCCGAAGGATTTCCGACGAACTTTGAAATGTCGGTCGGAATACAGTCGAAAATTCGTCGGAGTGTTGCATGAACGTTTTCTATAAATATGATCTCCCCATACCAAATTTTTCTCACTCACTCTTTTCTCTCGTTTTACTCTCTACAAATCCCCAAAAAATAATCATGTCTTATGAAAATTGTCATCGATCGTGGATGGATAAACCGCATATGGATCAAAACACCAATTTGCTTACGGATGAATACATGGCAGGTATTCGTGAATTTATGATGCTTGTTCAAGAACAACCGGAAGCAAAGACTGGTATGTTACGATGTCCATGCTCCTCCTGAAATAATAATAAGGTTATAAAGGAATGGGATGTTTGGACTCATTTTTATATGAGAGGGTTTACAAAGAGTTATAAGGTTTGGTATCTACATGGAGAAACTGGTAATGAATATTGTAGTACTAGCGAACCTCAACATGTGGTTAGATTAGAAAAACTGACGACGGAAGTAGATTACGATGTAGGTACTGAGCAAATGGTAAATGATCATTATAGAGGGGAAGAGCCCAATGAAGAATCAAGGAGATTTTTTGACATGTTGGATGCAGGAAAACAACCTTTGTACAAAGGTTGTCGAGATGATCATTCACCCTTATCATCTGCAACTAGATTGATGGGTATTAAGACATATTATAATTTGGCTGAAGAGTGCGTGGATGCGATTGCTGATTTCGTTAAAGGTGTTCTACAAGAGGATAATCTAGCACCGAGTTCATAATACGAGGTACAAAAACTAGTAGTGGGTATTGATTTACCGTATCAGGTAATAGATGTATGCATCGCCAACTGCATGATCTATTGGAGAGCGGATGAGAACCGGGATGCAAATTTTGTGGGAAACCTAGTTATCAGCAAACAAGGGGAAGAGTTCTGGTGCCATTCAAAAGGATGTGGTATTTGCCTTTGACGGAAAGACTGAAGAGGTTATATCAGTCTGAACGCACAGCCCAACCAATGAGATGGCATGCATAGCACTATACAGATGGTCAAATTAGACATCCTTCAGATGCAAAAGATTGGAAACATTTCCAATCAACATATCCAGAATTTGCCCATGAGAGAAGAAATGTCTATCTTGGATTATGTACTGATGGTTTCAGCCCGTTTGGAAAGCATGGAAGACAATATTCTGTATGGCCGGTAATTGTGACACCGTATAACTTGCCGCCCAATTTGTGCATGCGACGAGAGTTTTTGTTTCTCTCCATTCTCGTCCCCGGGCCAGAGCATCCGAAGAGATCATTTGATGTGTTTCTTCAGCCACTGATATATGAGTTGCAACAACTATGGGCGGATGGTGCTGAGACATACGATGTTTCGTGCAAAGAAAACTTTCAGATGCGGGCAGTACTTATGTGGACAATAAGTGATTTCCAGCATATGGGATGTTATCTAGATGGACAACACATGGGAGGCTATCATGTCCACATTTTCAAGATAACACAGATGCTTTCCAGGTAAAACACAGAAGGAAAACGTGTTGGTTTGACTGTCACAGAACATTTCTACCACCCGATCATCCATACCGTAGGAGCAGGACTTTGTTTACGAAGAAGAAGAAGGTGTTTGACAATGATACGTCCTAGATTCGGACAGGATCACTCAATCGGACTAAGGGGATATGAACTCGCCAAAGTGATAACAGGTGGAATGAATGGTGGCACAAAGGGTTGCGGAAGTCCCAATGATACTACCAGACTTTTATCGTTGCCGGATGTGACGCACCGGTCCAACAAAAGAAGGCTCAAAACTTGGAGATAACCTCACCAAGAAACTAAGAAGTGTTCTAAAAAAAGAACAAAGAGATAAACTCATAAAAGGGTAAAAACTCAATGATTTATTTCGTGGCTCTTAGGCCATATTTATAGGATTACAAGTTGTAGAGATCCAAAGAACAATGTGCTAAAAACAAGGAATAGAAGACCGAAAACAAAGACTTGACTACATAAATGTGTTGATTGAAAAAAAAGACTAGATCTGGTCTTCCACAAGGTTTTGACTTGTCTTGGGACTCTCCTTTGACTGCTTGGTCGAAAATATTGCAAGGAATATCTTGTTTACTTCTTGGGCAAAGTTGTGAACCATAGAAATGTTTGGATCCACATTTCGGCTCAAATGCAGTCCAAAACAATCCCATTTGTCAAGCATCTTTTCCTTAGCTTTTCTGATAGTTTTGGCCAATGGAAATGACTTAGAACCTTTAAGAGATTGGCTTGGTTCATCAGAAAGGGAGTTGACCGATTGTATCTTTTCTGGTGGTCGAACCAGCTCGGATGATCGAACTAGCTCGTCCAAATGAGTGTCAATCCAGCTCAGCTCGTCTAGGTTAGTGTCAGTCCAACTCACTTGAGTATTCAGCTCATCCAAGATAGTGTCAATTAGCTCATCTAGCTTCAAGGCAGTGTCGGTCCAGCTCACCTGAATGCGCACATGTCTGAATTCGCGAGAACTGAAGATCACTTGGTTTGTAAATGGCATAACACCTTCTTCTGAACTCCATTTGAGCTGATTCTTCTTTGATGAGCTCTGTAATTGATCTGAGCACATTATCCAAGTGATTTCATGCATAGAAGCTTCGTGGTTTGGAAGATATGAGCCAAACAATGAACATATATCATTACTGCTTGCCATGATATCTTTAAGGTTAATTGATCGTTGCTTCCACTTAGTAAATCCTTCCTTTTGCAAGTTATCTCCTGGCTCGAACATGGTCTGATCAGGATGATCTGATGGTAAAACCTCAATTGAGTCGAGCTGGTCGACAAGATCGCCATCTTGAGCCGTGTCCATGATTCAAGCAGGTCGGTGCTCGAACCGGGGCGCATCAGACAGTCCACCAGAAGAAATTAGTGGGAAAGATTTGTTGGAGCGGTTAAGGGATTTTGGTGTAGATAGGACGCCCGACGTTGGTGGACATGAAAATATTCGAATCGACGTTGTTGGAGAACTACACAATTGGCACAAAAAGAGTATTTTTTGGGATCTGCCATACTGGAAGGATCATCTGTTGCGGCATAATTTAGATGTCATGCACATTGAGAAGAACTATTTCGACAATTTGATGAACACAATTCTTAACATCCAAGGTAAAACGAAGGATACTTTGAAGTCAAGATTGGATTTAGTCGATATTTGTGATCGTTCTGAACTTCACGTTGATGAGAACGGTGTGGCTCCATTTCCCATATACCGGTTGGATGCAGCTGCAAAGGAGGAGTTCTTTGATTGGATTACAGATAAAGTGATAATTCCAAATGGTTATGCATCAAATTTATGTAACAGCGTTGACAAAAGTCAAGGAAAATTTACTGGCTTGAAGAGTCATGATTGCCATGTAATGATGCAGCGCCTCCTTATGTTTTGTTTTTCCGCACTATTGCCACAAAATGTTCATGAAGCAATTGCAGGTATTTTATATTTTAAAATATTAATTGGTCATCATATTAATTAATTTATTATGTTTTATAGGTACTTATGAATTTTTTTTTCTTTATATGTATCCAGGGATAAGCGCTTTCTTCCGTGATCTATGCACTAGAATCATCACCGCAGATGGTATTAGATATTTAAAGGATAACATACCCGTGAGCATGTGCAACCTCGAGAAGATATTTCCTCCTTTTTTGATGTAATGGAACATCTTGCTATTCATCTCGCAAGAGAATTGGAACTTGGTGGTCCTGTACAATACCGATGAATGTATTTTTTTGAGCGTTTTATGCATCATCTGAAGAAGAAGGTCAAAAATTTAAGCAAGGATTGGAAGGCTCAATAGTCGCACAGGTGATCAATGAAGAAATAACAAACTTTGCTGAAAACTACTTTCCATTAGAAGTGCAGACAATAAATTGGAAACCTTCTCTGGATGATGATGAAGGGCAAAGGGTAACGTATTATGTTACCGTCCCAAACATGTTCAGGGAAATTGGACGACTTAGTGGAAAACCAAAGAAGCGAAAACTTACTGAGAGGGAGCACGCTCATTTGCATACATATTTGGTCACCAACTGTGAAGATCTTCTACAATATGAGAGGTAAATTATTTTATTTCATTTAAATGGTTATATTGTTCACGGTGTTTTATTTCTGATTAATTAGTGACATCATTTTTTTATAGTATTTATATGGCAGAGCTGCGGTGGACTTACATACACGCCATTGAAGAGGAGCTTGAACAGCTCAGAAATGAAGGATACTCTGTTTGGCTTCTTAATTATGTGAGTGTACATGTACAAAAAATTAGTTATATATTTAATTAATAAAATAGTTTATCACCACTATAAGCACTAACATATTTTATTTATAGGGGACTGCGGGTTTGGCTAGAGGTGAAGTTTTCGATAATTGGATACTCAAATTTGTGCGGGGACCAAACTATGTGGTAAAATCATATCCAAAATATACAACTCGAGGATATGAATTCTCAAGGGAAGGCCATTCAAAAAAAACTTATGATGCTGGTGTTTCGTCTTCATCCGGGGACGATGTGTACTACGACAACATACAAGATATTTTGGAAATTCAGTATCCTGGTATTGTTGGGTTGAGGTGTACTGTATTATGTTGTGATTGGTATGACAACACTCCAGATCGAGGGGTGAAAACTGATGCATTTGGTGTTACATCGGTTCATTCGCGAAGGAAACTTCAATATTATGATCCTTTCATTCTCACATCTCAAGCAGATCAGGTATTCCAAATATATTTATTTAAATATTAATGGTTTAACAATATGTATATTTCTTATTTAACATGTTACTAATACCTTTAATTTTATTTATAGGTTTGCTACATCAGTTACCCGCATATTACATACAGAGACGATCCTTGGATCGTTGTAATGTCAATCAACCCAAGAGGACGAGCTGATGGAAGTTCTGATAGTGATCCATTACAACCAAACTCTACCAGCAACATCAGCCCAGTTGAAGATTTAGAAGATGTTGAACTCGTTGTCGATTTTACGCAGTTTGGAGATGATGCTATTGTGCACTCAGGGTCAGAGGCTGAAGTCGGAGAGTTTGACGAAGATTCGGAAGATTCTGAGTGATTTATTGGAGTTATTTTTATAAGTTGTTGGAGTTTTTGAAAAAGTTGTTGGAGTTATTTTTATAAGTTGTTGGATTTATTTAATATGTTGTTGGAGTTATTTATATAAGTTATTGGAGGTTTTTTAATAAGTTGTTGGAGTTTTTTTAATAAAATGTTGGAGTTTGTTTATTAGTTATTGGAGCTTTTAATTTTAATAATCTCTTGGAGTTTTCTTATAATTTTATTTGAGTTATTTAATAAGTTACAAGAGTTTTTCAATAAGTTGTTCGAGTCTCATTTAAAAATCGTATGGAATACCGATGCAATCTAGGGTTTAGATAGAGGGTGGTCGGAAGTTCGTCAGAATATTCCGACGAAATACCGACGAAGTCTAGGGTTTAGATAAGGGTTTGAAGGTCGTCGGAATTTCGTCAGAAAATTCCGACAGAATACCGACGGACGTTTCAGTTTCGTTGGTATTCCGTCGGAATATTCCGATGGAATTGTTATTATAAATGTATAATTTGATATTTAAAATATCCAGTTAAGACATATATATATATATATGTATGTTTATAAAGTCTCTATAGAATTTTTCATATAACAAAATTATTCGTATACGTATCAACGTATTCATAACATCCTCCAATAATACTTATACAAACATATTATGGTAATATAAGGCTAGATTTTGATTTTGTATGATAGAGTGTGTGAAACAATTAAATATTTTAGTTAAACCTCTTGTAAATCATTTACACACTATCAAATATTTGTATATGCTCATTAAATTGTTGTTTTCAACCCCCAAACTCATTTTCTCGTACTTTCGTCGGAATTTTGTCGATGTATTACGACGGAATTCCGACGGACATGTACAAAGTCAAAGATTCTCGAGACTTCTTTTTTCGATATACGCGAGTGTTCCGACAAAATTCCGACGGATTTTTACCGACGGCCCGTTTTCGTCGGAATTTTGTTGGTTTTTTTTATTATATAAAGTAAACCTTCTTCTTCTCCCTCATTTTCTTCTCTTCTTCCTCATTTTCTCCGCGGCTATCTCTCTCTTCTACCTGTAAAAAATCGCCGATTCTAACGACAACTGCTCCAAATCTCTTCTCCAAACATGTAAGTCTTTGAATCCCTCTTTAGATTTTTTTTTTAGGTTTGGAATGTTAGATTTGTGGATTTTAGGCTTTGAATCTATAGATTTAGGATTGAATTGGTAGTTTTAGGAGTTATATGTTGTTAAATTTTGTTTAGGTTGTAGTTTATATATAGATTGAAAATTTTAGATTTGTAGATTAGGGTTTATATGTTAAGTATTTTTAGAAAACGTTTTTATAATTTTAAATATATATAAAACATTTTAATTTTTGGTAAAAGTTATAATTAAATTTTTGGAATTATAATTATATATATTTTTAATATACATAAACGTTGTATATATGCTAAATATATTTATAAATTTTTTTAATAATTTTTAATATATAAAAAACGTTTTTATAATTATTAATATATATATATATATTTTTTTTATTTACATAAACGTTTTGTATATGTGAAATATTTATAAAACATTTTTATAATTTTTAATATATATAAACATTTTAATTATTTTTTAATATACATAAACGTTTTTACAAAGTTATAAACATTTTTATAAAATTTCTTATTTTTTTGGGTTAGAAAAATTTAAATGATATAAAGCATTTTACTATTATTAATATATATATATGTATATATATGAACTTATTACAAAATTAGAAACACTCGGATTTAAGTTATATTTAGATATGAATTTGTTACTAATTGTCATGGATTTTATTTTGTAGGTCTGACGGTTTCGATGGACCACGAACAACAAAACGTCGTTCCGTAGCTCGAAAGCGTGTTCGTTCAGGGAGTAATTCCCATATATCAGAATCATCGCATGAGCAAAATTCGATTCCTCCTCCTGTAGCTCCACCTCAGGATCCAGCTGCTAGATATGAGCCCGGTGTCATGCCAATTGAGACGCTGGTTCAACAACCAGGTCGAGAGCATCTCAAGGTGCTCCATCCCCTACCACGAGGATATACTACGTCGTAACATTTCTTTTCTTTTTTTTATAATTGTTTTTTTCTTTATCATTATTAACTTAATCTTTGATTTTTTTAAGGTTCAACAAGTCAAACAACGGCATTTTCGCATGCATTAATGGATTATGTATTCCATGCTCCGCAGAGGATATCAGACTTATAGTGTGATGCCTCCCGACGAAAAAGAGATATGGTTCCGTAATTTTGCGGTAATATTTTAATTTTCTAAATTTCTTTTTTACTTTTAATATTTTATATATATTTACTAATTTCAATTTTTTTGTAACAACAATTCAATTGGGAATCTGGACATACCGAATCTGTCCGTCGGGCCTTCCACGAGAAAGCCGCAGAGTCTTACAAGAACCAGATCTATGAGTGGAAGCAACTATGGCTTAAGGGCAAGATACCGAAGAATATCAACACCACAGTTTGGGAGGACTTGCAGGTGCATTGGGCGAAGCAGGAGACTAAGGGAAAGTTCGCCAAAAACTCAGCCAACTGCAACAGTGATCGTGGCGGGAAAGGTGTTTTTGTCCACAACCTCGGGGCTTGCAGTATGTCTTCCAAGGAAGATCAGCTTGTAAGTTCTATTTATTTAAAATATGTATTTTTTTCAATATTTTACATATTTATTGATTAATTTTGTGTTTAGGTTGAAGCAAATGGCGGTAATCCTGTTCCTCATGTCGATGTCATGAGGGAAGCATATACTAACAAGAAGACAGGCGAAATTCAGGATCCCTCATCAGAGATGTCATCGAGCTGGTGTAAACCAAAAAAGCAGAACTCCTTGCATCTCAGCCGATGAACTCTGCTGACGATTCTACGGGAGCTTCCAGCAACCTTTGCCGACTTCAAATAAACGAAATGTTGGAACAGGTAACTTTTTAATTTTCTTTTCATTATACTAATTTAATTTTGATTACTAATATTTTTTTATATAGATGGTTCCAAAGAAGAAAGGACGTTTGGTCGGTTTTGCTCGTTGTACGTCTCCGTGTCCTTCTTCTTCTTCACAAACTCCATATACAGATCCCGTGATCATGGACCAGCTGCAGAACAAGGATCAGCGCATTGAAGCGTTGGAGACGCAGAACGCTACAATTTTTCAAGAATTGGCTGATCAGAAGAGGACCAACAACGAAATAATTGAAAAGATGAAGTGTCTGTTCCCAAATGAATTTTAGTTTTTTTTTAAATTATAAAATGTTGTTTTTATGTAAAACTTTTTCTATAATATATTTTTAATTTCAGTTTTTATTGATTTTTGTAAAAAAAAAAATTATAAATTACACATTTATTTAAAAATAAAATAATTAAAATATTTGAAAATAACAAATAATTAATATTCCAAAGAAACACGGTCTGTCGGAAATTTCCGATGGTTCCCGGCGTTGGAAAATTCCGACGAACACTCTCCTTCGGAAAATTTCGTCGGAATTTTCCAACGGATGGTGTTCGTCAGAATTTTCCGATAGACAATATTCGTCGGAAAAAGGCTTCGACGGAATCAAGGTTCGTCAGAAATACGTCGGACAGGTTTTCTGACCATTTCCGATGAAGTAGTTCCAACGAAGAATTTATTTGGAATTTCCGTCCGAATAATGTTCGTTAGTACTGGTCGGAATTTCGTCGGAATGTGTGACGAAATTCCGACGAACTTTTTTTTTTGACGAGATATTTTTGACGACTCTTTTCATCGGAATTTCGTCGGAATTGTCATATTCCGACGAAATTCTGACGAATATGGCCGTCGGAATCCACATGTTTTCTTGTAGTGACGGACCAAGCATATAGAGATCGACTGTCACTTCATTCATGATACAGTTCAAGATGGATTAATTGTGACACGTCACGTCAAGACAACATACCAATTGGCAGACATTCTAACTTAGCCGTTGGGACGACAACAGTTTCATTACTTACTTGGCAAGATGGGCGTTCGAAATCTCTTCGCACCACCTTGAGGGGGAGTATTAGCGATAAGCTAGATAATGATAGATTTGTGTAGAGATAAATGTTATCTCCTAATGTTTAGGACTTGAGTCTATCCCCAACATTGTATATATTTCGATCATAACTCAATGAATACATACAGAGAAAACAATAGTTTGACAGTAATAAACGTAACTCTTTTCCTTTTCCCTGATCAAAACTTTTTTGAGAGAATATGAGGCTGGAACATTGTCTGCGCTGTGTAACTGTGTGAATGTAAGAGGAGAAGAACACATGTGAGAACGGTGATTCAGACGATGACGATGACGATGATTGAAAGAGATATTAAATGAATTTTAGAAGCTGCAAAAATTGTTGTTGAACGGTCAGTGTAATCATTTCAAAACTTCATTACAAATTTTATTTTAGTTGGTTTCACTCAAATATGAGATGTCCTCATGTATACCTTTTCTCTTTGATTAACGGAGACAGCATTGCTATACTATTTGGGCCAAATGGTCATGTGAAAGCCCACGTAAGAGTACTCGCTAATCACTTGGCTCACCTTCTTTAAGCTAATGAGGATTATATGAATATTTTTGGTTGGCATATATTCGGAATTTCAATTCAGTTTTTTTCTAAAACTTAGGATTTGTTCAACATGTCTCATTATAATTCTTATTTGATAAACTGTTGGGATATGTGAAGATTAATAATTGAACCAAACATGTTTTCAGTACTAGATGCATAGGATTAGTATGTGTTCATCGTGGTTTACACATTATGATATCTACAGATGTCAGTCTTAATTCTCTATCTTCATCGTTTACACATATTTAAGCTATTTTGAGACTATCGATTTACCTTCAATTATTTTTCCAAATAACATTATTTATGCATAAAAATAGCATTTCACAAAAAAATGTAATACGAACTAACGCTAATCGAACGGAGAACAGATATCTTTCAAAACTACATCACGCATCTCCATTGGAAGCTGCGAGTGTGAGAGCCAAATACAGAACGACTCTTGTACGTAACGTAAACCTATAGCAAACTGATTCATATACCAAATATAAAATTTTAGAAAAGATATAACAAATTGATTCATAAACTCATGTATCCTACCTTTGCTCAATTCATAGGGCTTTTTCCGATATTCTGGTTTTTTCATCATGTGAATGTGAGAATTAGAATTAATTTTCATTTATATGTACAAATAAAATAGTTTTCATTTATATGTACAAATATAATAGTCTATTTACACACAATGGTAAGGAATCTCGCTCAGCGTAAAAAAAGTAGAAAAGATGATTATTAAGTTATAAAAAGTAATTACTAAAACCACATCCTACTTGCAAGACACATTTGTTGTATTGAGTGTTCATTTTACCCTTTAAACATGACACACTCTCTCTCTTTGCTTTTCTTTCCCAAGACAATCTTTCTCATTACTTACTTTTGTGAGATATCAAACAAAGTTTCACATTGGAAAAATATACAAAGAGTATCTATATATAAAGAGAAGTTCAACTCTAATTAGTATGAGACCTTTTGGGAAGGAATCCAAAAGTAAATTCATACGGGTTTGCCTAGTAGGTCCAAAAAGGACAATATCGTAATAATGAAATAATAGAGAGTTGGACATGGGCTTTCACAAACCCAACAATTGGTATCAGAGCGGTTTGACAAAGATCTGCAAGAAGACCAAAATACCCTTGGAATAGGAATGAGACCTTTCAAGTTGGAAGAAGAGGTCTGTGGCAGAAACTAGTCAGAAGATCGTGGAACATGTGATGTTGTGGGAGTAACATTCTCAAAGGAAACCCTACGATTACTGGTACAAGATGGTGCCAAGATGATCCGTGAAAGGAGAAACACACGAGATGAGTCTGGTCCTTAGTTTGAGGGGAAGAATGTGAGATGTCAAACAAAATCCCACATTGGAAAAATAGACGAGTGTCTAATATATAAAGAGAATTCCAACTCTAATTAGTATAAGGCCTTTTGAAAAGAATCCAAAAGTAAATCCATGCGGGCTTGCTTAGTAAGCCCAAAGTGGACAATATCGTACTAATGAGATAATAAAGAGTTGGACATGGGCTTTAACAAAGCCAACAATTTTTTTCCTAACTAAATCTTTTCATTATACTCTCTCTCGTTACATACTCCTAGATATTTCTTCAGTAATAATGGTGTTTTTGTGGGAATTTTTGAAAGCATCCTTTTTTTTTGAAAAAAAACATCTCTTCTTCTTGATTATTTTATTTCATCGTTTCAAATTATATTTCTCTGCCAGTTTAGAGTTCACTGATTTGTTCCACTGAATCCTCTATCTCAGCCATACCCGAGTCATTATTTTCGACACCAAGTAGATCCACCCAGTTTTTTACCTGAGTCGCCGTTTCGTGAACACGAATTGCCTACCAAAGTCACTGCCATGCGCTACCCTAAGAAATGAGAAACTCAATAGGTTGTTCTCCTCCGAATCTGTCTCCAGCTCCTCTTGAACCTCCCAACATTTCTCAGCTGACACTGATCCGAAGATGAACCAAAGTTTGTATTACGTTTAGAGTGGTTGAAGCTTTAATTATTGTAGCATCCTTATAATGTTTCTGAAAATTGTTATATAAAATCATGTCTTTGGTTTACTTTAGTTGAGACGTTATATTATTATTATTATTTTTGGTATTTGTGGGGATAATAAAGAAAATTAATTTGTTTGATAAGCAATAAAGAAATCTGAAAACTTGGTTTGAAGACACAATATTAGTATAGTTAGCATAGTTGCGCTTATAACTGGATCAATTTAGTTTAATTGAGAATTCTTGAATGAGATTTCTAGAATAATGTTAATTCAGTTTTTAAAAACTTACTTTTTTATATCAAAAATTTTATTTTTGTATAAGTGGATGGTAAAAATAGTTTCAACTTTATTGTTTCTCTATACACTATACACTATGGACAATTCATTTCTCTTTGGTTTCCAATCACCTTATACACCATCCATTGTACCCATACACGATAATCCATTCATAAGACACTGTCCACAATACATCTATCCACGGGATACTCATACACCTATTCACAAGAAAAGGTTCACGACAAACCATCCACGATAAACCCATCCACAAGCCAAGGACTACCCATCCGTGAGCCTTATAGATGATAGAAAAAAATTCAGATACCAATGTATTAGTACCCCACATGCTCTCATACAAGTCATAAAATTTTACGTATTAATTACTAAAATATATCAAAATGAATATCAAAATGTAAAGAATTCTTTTTTACAACACATTATGCCAAATATATATGTTTTATACATTTTAACTCCAAAAATACAATCAGACACAAAAGCAAGTTACCTTACGATTGTCTCTTTAAAAGAAACAGACTTCAACTTATACAAAAAGAAGGTTATTTCCGTCCACAATATAACAATTGTTCACACAAAGTGTGTCAACTTGCCAATGTGTCCTCAAACGAAAATATAAGTCTCTCCAAAAAGTATGCGGATAATGGAATTTTTGCAATCATTGACTAATTCATTGCTAAATTGCATATGATATTCAAGAGCTGACTGTATTTTTCTCGAAGAAGATAATCCAACTAAAATTTTATTTCATACCCTATTAACTATCTTTTCATCGAGTCACGAAGGTGTGTTGTAGCACAAATGATGATTAATTCTCATTTGTATTAAAACATATAAAGTTGAAAATATATTTTAATTATTATCAATTGGTTATAAGAGAGATGAATAAACATATGTATTATTAGTTGTTTTTTGAGTTAGAAATCCAAGTATTTTAAATTATGTAATAATAAATTAAAAGCCTGCACAAAGAATTATACACGCAATTAAATTGTTTTAATTATGAAATTTGCAACATGTTATCTTCTCAGCTGTTGATGTTTGATTAAGGTAGAAAGTATATTTATTTTTATTAAGGTGTTTGTTTTGTATTTGATGCAACATCTAAATGTATAATATGAAGACAACATCTAGATATTGCATCTAAATGTTGTTCATTTTTATAGTTAGTATATGCATCCATATACAACATCAAGATGCTAAGATGTTTGTTTGTTAACTTTATAGCATCTGAATACTAGTAGTTAAAAAGACTAAAACATGCATGATTTTTATTTTTAATTATAAACTAATTATAATATTCAAATAAATATATCTAAAATTAATGGTAGAATTTCACGTTTACCACATTCCTTGTACATTAAAAGAACATTTTCAAAAACATCTTCTTCACTAGAGAAGAAAAATACCATTATACCCTTGCTTTGTGATATAGAAATATAAATAACTATGTAAATAAATAATTAAAAAATTACATTTACAATTTTTTAATTATGCGTTTTCAAAAATTCAAACTTTTTGTAATTTTTTTTGAAATTAAAAAATTATTTTTGCAATTATTTTTAATATTTATTTATTTTTAAAATCTTAAAACCCACTCTTCAGACCCACTTCGCCTTCAATCTAAACCCTAAGAGCATTTCTAACCTCACCTCAAATCCTCAAATTTGAAGTTTTTGTCATTCCAAACCAACTTCAAATCTTCAAATTTTGAAGTTTTTGAGGTTTCATTATTCATAAACTCAAAACTATCTTTTATTTTCCTTTTGATCTTTATAATTATTATTTTTCACAAATACATATACTAAACTTATTTTAAAATAACTTAAGTACACCAAAATAAAATAAAATAAAATAAATATTACATAACATTAAAATAAAATCCACACACTATAAAAATACATTAAATAAAACTGACACAAAATCAAGTACATTAAACAAACTTAGCACAAATTAAAGCTAATTACATAAACATAAATATTACATATCTTACAAGTGGTATTTTATATGTAACTTTCTAAAAAAATTGTGTATGTGTTTTTATTATATATATAATTTATACTATCTTTATTGTATAATATTGTAATAGTATGTGTTGTATAGTATATTAAATGTTTGTTTTATATGTATTTGTAAAATTTTATAATTACTAGTAATTTTTACTAATGCCAAGAACTATAAAATTTTAAGCAATTTTTTGGGGATTCATGGTTGGAGAAATCAACTATCAAATCCTCATTTTAATTTTTTGCTCCCCTTCAGATAAGGACTCGGGTTAGAGATGCTCTAAGTCTACATTAATTAACCCTATGGGTATATATGTCTATTTACCCCCCATTAAAAATAAAGCTAAAAGTAGTCATGGTAAACATAAAAAGTGGTATTAAGAAAGAGGTAGTTTAGGCAATTTCTCAAAGTTAATTTTACATTTTTGCAGGAAAATGCAATTTTATGGATTCTGTAGGAAACTTAATTTTGTGGTTTTGGTAAAAAAATATTATTCGCGTTTTTTGTGAAAACACGATTTTATGGTTACAGGAGAAAAATGTTATTTTGAAGTTTTGGTGAAAATACTCAATTTTTGTGGTTTCGGTGAAAACATGATTTTTCTTGTTTCGGTGGGAAAATTCAATTTGTGATTTTGGCATAAAAACTTAGTTTTGGTTTTGGCGGAAACTCAATTTTGTGATTTTGGCAGGAAATGAACTTGATTTTGTGCGTTTGTCGGTGGGAAAACTCGATTTTCGGTTTTGGTTAATACAATTTTATGGTTTTGGAAGAAATGAAAATTTGTGGAAATGCGATTTTATAGTTTCGATGGGAAAAGAAATTTTAGGATTTTGGCACAAAGGAAATTTACAGTTCGGTCAAAATGCAATTTACGGTTTTAGCGAAATATGCAATTTTCAATTTTGACAGAAAAACATTATATTACGTTTTTTGTTAGAAAAAGTAATTTTACGGTTTTGGCTAAAATACACAATTTTACGAGTTTTTTTAGGGAGGGGAATGAAATTTTGAGGTGTTGGTGGAAAAAAAAACACAATTTTATGGTTTTGACGGAAAATTACAATTTTATGGTTTTGGTGGGAAAACCAATTTTGTGGTTTTGGTGGGGAAAACAATTTTGTGGTTTTGGTGGGGAAACTTGAGTTTGGAGTTTTGGCGGGAGGACTCCGCTTTGTGATTTTGGATGAAAAATGCGATTTTACGATTTTCTTGTTTTAGCAGGAAAACACATTTTCTGTTTTTTGGTGGAAAATATGATTTTGCGGATCGGCGTGAAAGTCTGATTTTGCAGTTTTAGTGAAAAAATTCTATTTTACGGTATAGATGAAAAAACGTGATTTTGCAATTTTAGTGTGATAATTCGATGTTGTGGATTTGCATCTAGTACAACATCTAGATGCTAATGCAAATGAACAATATCTTAATATTTTCATCCAGCATCCAAAAAAAAACTGAGAAAAATCCAACATCTAAAAACTCAAGATATTTTGAGATGCATCATTTTCAACGAAAATCCAAAATACTTAAATACCCTGCAAAATAAATACTAAAATAACTAATTCATATTAATTATTGTTTAAATATATATATATATATAATAATATTAAAATTATGTTTTCCTTAAAAAATTAAATAATTTTATGCAAAAAATCATATTTTTACAAAAATTCTAAAATCAAGTTTTTAGTTAAAACCGCAAAACACGTTTTCTGTCAAAAGCACAGAATCATGTTTTTCCAAAACTGCAAAATTGAATTTTCCTGTCAAAAATACAAAATTATTTTTCGATATATTTATTTGAATATTTTAATTAGTTAATTATTAAAAATAAAAATATTTCAGTTTTACTCTTTTTAACTATTAGCATTTAGATGCTTTTATAAAATTAACAAACAAACAATTTAGCATCTAGATATTATATCTTTATACAAATAATAACTATGAAAACAAACAACATTTGGATGCAATAGATGGATGTTGTATTCAGATGCTACATCTAGATGATGCATCTTTACAAAAACGAACATCGTCTTTGCATCGAAATGCAGCATCTAGATGCTAGTGGAACTATGTCCAAACGAACAACATCTCAATAATTGCATTCAGATACAACATCCAACATCAAAAAGGAACATGGCCATAATAGGTTATGTAATGTTTGTATAAGTTTTTATTGACTGAATGAATATTTTATATTGCAGAGAATGAAAATTTATACAGAGATGAGCCTAGGGTATTGTGTTTAATGAGAATATAGTTATTTACATAAAGTATATGATGTTGAATGTAATGAGTGATACGATTGTATAAGAAGCAAATCAATGAAGATATGATTGATTCTTAATATTTCCCTCAAGATTGTGGCCCTTTGGTGACACCAATCTTGCGTGTGAATGTAGAGAATTTTAACCAGGGTAAGCGCTTGGTCACGCATCAGCCAGTTGATATTTAGTTGAAACATTTACCATTCTTAATACGCCTAATTCAAATTGATTTCATATGAAATAATAGTCCAAGCGACATGTTTCATACGAGAGTGGAAAATCAGATTTGCACATAGATAGGTAGCTCTCACTTTTTCACAGTAGATCACTATGGGTTTTGTTTGTTGAATGCCAAGCTCGTGGAGAAGAGAATTGATTTATATAAGTTACGATGAGGTGTTGGGAACTGACATGTATTCCGCTTCAGTTAAGGATCGTGCAACTAATTTTTGTTTCTTTGATGACTAGGAGACTAGATGTTTGCCTATGTAAGAAACATACCCATTGGTGGATACAGAATCATTTTTTGTCTCTTGCCCAGTCCACATATGAGAATGCATAAAGCGTAAATGTATTTCCTCGCTATACAAAGATGTCATTGTCTGATATTCCAGCCAAGTCCAGAGAACACGCTTTACTGCATTCTGGTGATCAGTCGTTGGTGTGTGCATGTATTTAGAGAGTCGATTAACTTCATAGGACAAGTCAGGAAGAGTGAACGCACGATACTGGAGATTTCCAACTACTTGCCTATATTCCTTTGGGTCAAAGAGTGTTGTTCTAGATTGACTTAATAGTCTTGGTGTAGTCGACATTGGTGTGTTCATAGGTTTAGCGCCCATCATATTATTCGAGACAAAACATGAATTATAAATTTGCATTGGCTTAAAGTCAAACCATAAGGACTTCGTCTTGCTTCAGTACCAAGAAAAGAATTGGAGTTCTTCATGATCTTAAATGGAGAACGGATTTGCAAGAGAGACCAATGTTTGCTCGAGAAGATAAGAGACATTTCTAGTGATGAGTATATCATCGACACATATGAAAAGATATACAATGAAGAGACCTTTCTTCAAGATAAACAGAGAGGTATCAGAGACAGAGTTAGTGAAACCAGAACTGAGAAGAAATGTTTGTAGCTTAACATACCATGCCATAGGTGCTTGTTTAAGTCCATATACTGCTTTGCCGAGATGAAAAACGTGATTCGGTCTGACTTGGTCAACAAAGCATGGGGTTTGGGACATATATATCTCATCAGTTAGCGTGCCTTGTAGAAAAATGTTATTGACGTCTAACTGACGTATAGACACGTTGCAGTTGACTGCGATTCCAAGGATGATGTGAATTGCAGTGGATTTGATGACATCACTGAAGGTATTTTGTGCAATCAAGGCATATTCGTTGATTGTAACCCTTGGCGACAAGACGAGATTTGTAGTGGTTGACTATACCGTCCAAATTGTACTACATTGTAAAAATCCAACGAGACCCGACAAGCGTAACATTAGTAAGTGGAGGTACAAGGTCCCAACTGTGATTTCCAATATTGGCATTGATTTCAGTGGTTACAGGTTTTTTCCAATGTTCATGTTGTAGAGCCTGTATAATGGTTTGAGGTTTCGTATTTGCAGGAAAGGTGATTGATAATAGGTATTTCTTGTTGGGTTTGTTGGTTCATGTTCTCGCACAAGTGTGCATATGGTGTGTGTTCGTTGGATTTGGTTGTGATGGTGGGTGTTTTTGAGGTTGTGGTGGAGGTTGAGACGATGATGATGAGGAGGAGGAGGACAAGGAGGAAGACTGGTTTGATTCAGTGAGGATGATTGTGTTGTGTTTGTTATTTGTGGTGGGAGATTATTGGCTGCTTGGGTCAGTGGGCTTGTTTTTGTGTAGCGGGTTGTGAATGGTTTTGATTTTTGTGGTAAGGGATTGTCATAGGTCGTGGATTGTGGTCCATTTTCATTTGGAGAAGTGGTCTCATAGATGGGAGAAACAGAAGAAGTTAATGGATTCAGAGACAATACATGAGTGTGAGGTGCTTGGCGAAGGAGGAACTGATGGCGGGGGTGAATCTATGTGGCGGCGTTTCCAGGAGATGTTTGTGCTGATGTTTTCGGAATTGAAGAGCGGAGTGCCATGATTGTGAATCTTGTTCAGTTGATTAATCACCTGATGATGTAGGCTTTTTCGATCCATAGAAATGACAAATTGTTTCTTCAAACTGGACGTGGCATGATATGTTGAGGTGACCAGATGGGATGTGTAAGCACAAGTATGTGCTCTGACTAACCAAAGAAGGCAGAAAGAGCATACCCATTTCCTAGTTTATGAAGATTGGAAGGTCTCAGCCTAGAGAAACATGCACAACCGAACACCCAAAGCTTATTATAATTAAGAGCTTTCCAAAATAGTTTCTGGAATGGAGATTGCATCGATATGAGTGGTTTTGGTATGCGGTTTATCAGATAGACCGCTACAGCAAACGTATGTGTAATGAGAGATCCCATTATTCTGAAAAACTCTCTTAGCACAAGGTATTCTTCAACATTATCTAAGTATAACGTCCAGATTCTTAAAAGTAATGAATGTTTTTTTAACTTGTGATTTTTGTTTGGGAGGAAATATCCACCTATAGCGATTGTAATGATCAATAATCACAAGGTAGTATTTGTAATTGTCCAAGGTAGTTATGGGAGAACTCCAAACATCTGAAAATAAGTACTCAAGGGGCCTTGTAGAGGTCACTGTAGAGTGATAAAAAGGTAGCTTATGGGTTTTATTGATTAAGCACTCGATGCAAGATAGAGGTGTTTGAGAAGACTTAAAAAGCGGAAGAAAAAACTTGAAGTGACAATGTTTAAAATTGGAGGAGGTGAATTTCGTAGACGAGAGTGCCATGAAGATATAGTTGCTCTGGAACTTGGCAATGTCAAAGTTGCAAGAGCATGTGGTGTTGACTGTGGACACTCATAGAGATCAGCTTTAATTTTTCCAGGTATTAATTGGAGCCCTAGTTCTTAGATCCTTCACTTGAAAAGTTGATGGGAAAAATTCAACCAAGGCTCCATTAGAATTGCATAGTCGATAGAATGATATTAGGTTCTTATTGATGTTGGGAACATAAAACAGTTTATGTAAACCGAAAGACGAGTATAGAGAGGAAAGTAAAACTAGAATGTTTAATGGGGATAGTCAAGCCATCGGAAATTATTACATCCATTCCACCATTGTAGGGCTGATTTAAAGTTAGATAGTTGAGGTCCGATGTTATGTGGTGAGTATCTCAACTATCCATAGTTTGTGGCGTTGTAGGGTGTAACAACAGTGAAATTTTCCCAAAGATGCAATGAAGTGAATGGACTGGACTGCATCTGATTGGGGTTTCTCTGATAGGTTTGAAGCTATGATCACCTCTTTGCGCAATGACCTGATTGCCCCAGATTTGGAAGCGATCAAGGTAAGGTCGAGGTCCTATGTTCTCAAATGGATTATATTGTTGATGTTGTGATGGCTGGGAGTGTTGCTTCCACGAAGCATTGTTGTAGTTCTTTTGGCGGTTCTGATGATGATAGTTGTTGTTGCTGCGTTGTTGAACTACGTTTGCAGTGCAAAGAGTTGTTTAGCTTCATGTATAAACATTCTTTCATGAAGTTATGTGATCGATGGAGGAGCATCCATGCCTTCAACTTTATCAACCACAGTCTTATAGTCTTCAGGAAGTTTATCCACGATTAGATCAATATGGCCCTCATGATCTACAGCTTTCCTAATTATCACAAGTTGGTCAAGTTTGGTCGTGATGCCCTGTAGATACACATCAATGGTTTGGAATCCTTCTTGTAGTGTTTGAGTTGAATCTTGAGTTGTTTAGTGTGTCCACGACTGGGTTTAGCATAGGTGGAAGTCAGTGTAGCCTATATCTTGAAAGACGACATATGCGAGACCAGAGGCTAAGGGGTGGGGGATTTAGCACTATATATGAGCTGATATTGGCGTTTCCACTGAATGAAAGCAGGGTTGACAGAGATTTGGTGATCAATGGTGATTGTTGTGGTAGGGACTGTGATGGTCAAGGTGTCCTGCGAGATTATAACCATCAAGCAAGAGGTGGATTTGAAGATTCTACATGAGGTAGTTGGTTGAAGTAAGCTTGGAAACAGTGGACATGTTGATGGTAGGAGAGTTTGGGTGTTGGTGTTAATGTTCTAGGTGGCAATGACCCGAAGAAGAAGTGTTTTCAAAAGGACTCATGATTGAGTGTTTTGAGAAAAAAAATTATGTAGGAACGTTGCTCTTAGTACCATATAAGTGTTTGTTGACTGAACGAGTACTTTAAATTGTATAGAATGACAATATATACCAAGAGGAGCTTACATACTTTACATAAAGTAGAAAATGCTAAAAGTAATGAGTGATACGATCCTATCAACATTAGATCAATGAAGATATGATTGACCTTAATAGTTTGATTGACCAACAAGAGGATGTTATTAGACTAGTACAACAAACTTGCTTAACTTGAATACATAAACTCATATAGAGCACATATGATCAAGCAACAAGGATTTATTATATTCCTTGGAAAAATACTTCGGAAGATACCCCCAAAAATTAATTCAACAATCGTGATTTCGACGAATTCTGCTGTCTCAAGGAAGAGGAGGAACATTAGGAACGCCTTGACGTTGTAACTCCGTCACGACGCCGTCAACTGACGGTGGTTTAAGTCCCAGAGGAAGAGGTAGCCACGGCTTTGTTATGACGTCTCCTATAGCGGCATCTATGCTCTCATTAGACTGCACCGACGATAAACACTAATTAATGAGATAGCCTTATCAAGTCAAACAAAGTTAATCAAAACCTTTTTGGACTATTACTTGTTTTGGAATCAAAGAAAATGAAGGTGTACTCACGGGATGAATGTCGATAGGAGGATTAGTGGGACCAAATTGTCTTGTGGGAACACCAATGCTTGTTTCTGATTTATTATTATACATCGAATGATTAGGTGTTGCCACACCATATCCCTACACATACGCACATAAAAACCTTTTTCATTTATCACATTTTAACCGTGCAACCAATCGAAATGTGTACCATTTTACATATGAATTTACCTGTGAATAGAGTGGTTGTTGGTGCCAATATGGCGGATGACCTGGCCAAGATGACGGAGTTGTTGCCACGGCTGGAATTGGATACGTCCGATGAGTAGACGACGATGGATTGTTAGGCTTGTGTTTAGGCCATGTAGGATGACCCCACACGTGCAAAGGCCTGAAGTGGCCGTGATGCAACGGTGTCACGTGTGGTGGATAGCCTAATGCAGGAGCCATCCACGGCTTTTTTCCTCCTCCTCCTCCAATGGCCACCGTAGCATGCCGCCGGAGATTCCAGCTGGCAGCTTCTGCTTCACGCGCTAATATATGCTTCCTATGTGACCTATATTTCTGTTATTATTACAAGAGAAACACACACGATTACTCTCATTTTAGTGGATATGTGTTCATGTGTAGATCGCTTTCAATAACTAAGTAACATATGTCTTGATTAGTTAAGATTCTAAAGAATGCATCTCTAGATTAATTGATGTAGGATTTAACTTTTGAGCAAAAATATACCTGGAGATGGCTAGCAACGTTGTGACGAGTAAGAGATTTAACGTTCATAATTTCCAAAATCCGAGATGGCACCGCTTTGTCTACCCCTAATTGCTCCACCGCTTGTACGAATTTCCGGTGCAACTCCGGCGTCCAATCCACCTGATTTTACCGTATCAAGAAATAGATGTTATTTTGATTAATTATTATTAAAAATAATTTTTATTTCGTACTAACAATTTAGATCACTAATTGATCTACGCCCATAAAAAACATAAAAATCTGTCGTAAAGATATAAATAAATTTAAGACTACGGCTTTGCTGGTAGAAACTATACTCTTTCATATAAATAAAAGTAAAATTACTTGATTCAATAGAGTTGAATTCAAGTAGGAAAACAAGGATAGACAGCTAGCCACTCGACGAAAATCACTTCGTCGATTAAACCTTTCTATAAATTAGATGATTTACCTATGCTGCACACTATATAACAAGTAATTTGGCACAACACTTAAATAACGTTAATATTGCAGTTTTGTTATTTAGAGATTAAAAGGTGTCATATACTCGAAAAACAAAAATTAGTCATTTATCTACGATAAACTAGAAGATTCATATGTGAAAAGCTTATCTTAATATTTTTATATTTATGATTATGATAATTATGCCATAACATTACGATGATTCATAAAAAAAATATTTATTTATTTTAATTATGATTAAAAATTAGTCCACTTAGTAATGATAAATTAGATAGTTAGGCCTATTGAAGTATAAAACATTTTTATCGCAAAAGCTAAATGGATGATCTGCAATGGACAAAAGTTCATTTAAAATTGTATAAAATTAAAATTACGATTTTGCTTCTACATATCAGTATAGTGTGTACATAATAACTGTTATTTAAAACCCACAATTATTATTTATTTATTTTGGTAAAAGAAACCCGCAGGTATCTAAATAATTCTTGTTCAATTTTTTAATAATTCAAATATCCAACAACTATAAGATTGGATTTATTTAACAAAGATTATTATTCGTTAGAATTAAGGAAAAATAAAAAGTTAGCTTTTCTTTAATCCATTAAAAAGTTATTTAATACGTTATTTAGGAAAATATGTAGATGGAAACATACCTTGGGTTTTTTCTTAATTTCATTGTCAACGGATAAACAATCTTTAATTTTCTTCCCTTTACGTTTGCCTCTACGCACCGTCTTGTGAGTACTTGCACCACCATCGGGCTTAATGTCACCCTCCACTTCTTGTTCTTCATATCTTCCACTTCCGGAATATTCCACGGGAATATCGGAATCAATCTCCAAATCGGGTAAACAATCATGTCCATCAAATCCAATGAAAAGGTCGTCGTAGTAATCGATTCCTTCAAGAACATCAATACTTCCTTCGTCGGAGAAATCTCCGACTGTCGTGAAGTCCGGCAAGCCTTCCGTCGTAAAATCTGCGAAATCCACCGTCATGTAGTTATCTCTTAACGTGGTGTTGACTATGAGTGGCGACACAGTTAACATCGAATCGTGAAGATGAACAAGAGTGAAAACTCAAAGATTAAGCAAAAAGAAAAAAAAAAATAAGAGTGAAAACTTAGAGAGAACAAGAGTGATACAGTGAAGTAGTAATATATGTGTATACATATATAGTCGTGTGTGTCTGCATCAATATAGATAGTTCCAAGGTTTTTTTAAATATTTATATGCCATATATGTGTTGGTGGTATACTGACATGAAAAAAAGTTGTGGTTGAGAGATATGAGAGAGATTTTACCATTTTTTTCCTCTTACAAATTTAAAATTCAATAAAATTATAGGTAAATCTTCTAAATAGTTTTTTTTTTCTAAAATAACACTCACAAGAAGATGATCAAAATATATTTAATTAAATGGTTAGATAATAATTTTATCCGTATTTAAAATTTAATTAATTATTTATTTAGTTATATAAAATAAATAAATACTAAAATTCGAAAATAATTAAATCAAAATACTTTTTTTTTGTTTTTCACAAAAAGTACAAATTATTTTTAAAAGAGCTTTTCTTAAAAATAAAAGTTTTTAAAAACCTTCTTAAATATGATATCTTCATAAATTTGAGTTTAATAAAACTTTATTGAATGTGTGTAATATCTATTTTATTCCTTCTATTAATTTTAAGCCCTACTTTTTATCTACTATACATAAGTCTTAGTAAGATTATTTTATTGTATTTAAACTGATATAATCATTATTTTTAATATAACAAATTTATTGAAGAAAAAAAGATTGAAATTTTACTTTCAGTTATAACAAAGTCTGTTGGAATTTTATAAAACAAAAATTAAATATTTTTTTATTAAATATTAAAGTATGTTGAAGTAGTAATATATGTGTATACATATATAGTGGTCTCTGTCTGCATCAATATAGATAGTTCCACAGTTTACTAAAATATTTATATGCCATATATTTGTTGGTGGTAAACTGACATGAGAAAAGTTGTGGTTGAGAGATAGGAAAGAGATTTTACCAATTTTTTTCCTCTTTCAAATTTAAAATTCAATAAAATTATAGGTAAAATCTTCTAAATAGTTCTTTTTCTAAAATAGCATTCAAAAGTCAATGATCAAAATATGTTTAATTAAATGGTTAAATGATAATTTTATCCTGATATAAATTTTAATTAGTTCTTTATTTAATTATATAAAATAAATAATAATTAAATTAAAATATAATTAAATCTTCACAAAAAAAATCCAAAATGTTTTAAAATATTTTTCTTAAATTGTTTTTGAAAGACCTTCTTGAATATGGTATCTTCATAAATTTGAGTTTTTAAAAACTTTCTTGCATGTGTGTTATCTTTTTGAATTTGTATTTTTTTTTTATAAATTTAGGAAGACTTACATAAAAGTGTAAAAACTTCTTGTATGTATATTTAAGAAATTCTTTTTAAATGTGTATTTCATCTTCATGAAATTGATTTATATGTATATTTAGGCAAATATTACTCAATATATAACAATTCTCAAATATTATTTACTGGAACTATTAAGATATGTATAGTTTTGTTATAAAATTTCTCAATCAAAATACTCATTTTTAATTGTTTTACATTCAAATAAATTTCACTGTTGACGTAGAATAACATACGTTAAAGATTTGTAACTTGAAACTTTATAACATTGAAATACACTTGAAGGGATTTTTTATAATGTAAAAATAATTTTGAGGTTTTATCAATAAGAAAAAACTAAAATAAATTTTATAAGAAACTTACTATTACAATTATGAAATCATAAAATTAATATATATTAATTTTCAATACTTAAGTGCAATGAAAATGTTTCATTAGTCTTTTAAGAGATAGTTTTTTTGTGTTGTTTCATTTTTAATCTACAATTATCCACAAAGAAAGATTAAAATCACTAAATTTATAGAAATACTTTTCTATTTTAAAATATAGTTTTTATGTTGTTTAAAAAGATGTATATTTTATTTTTTATATGCATTATTATGAGATAACAGTGATACATTACAATTTTTTTTTAAAAATATTGCACTTATTAAAATATTGCACTTATTAAAATACTATTGATCTAAATTATTGAAAATTGGTAAATACAAAAAATAATATATCTATTACCAAAATTTATTTTGCATTCTTTATATGTACAAAAATACGTAAACATAGAACTAGAGAGAATAATAAATTAGCGACATACACCCTTTAATTTATTAGGTAGGAGGAGTGTATGTAACAGAATTATAACATACCAATATTAATTATTATAATGAATATTGAGAAATTGGTAAGACTACTATAAGTTAAGTACTATTTTTTAAAAATAACCTCAATCAAAAATATATTAACATTTGAATTTACACTTTAATGATTATTGTTTAGAATTTAGTGTTAATAGATTAGTTTGAATTTTATTTTATTTTTATAAATATTTAAAAAAATTAATTAAGCCTATTTTCATCATAAATTTAATGTATTTTTGAAAATAATTATTCATTAATGATAAATTTAAAAAATGGTATTAAATTTATAGTAAAACTAAAATTTTTCCATGAATATTACTAAATCATTAAAAGCTAATCTTGCCAAGCTTGTTGGTGATGGGATCTCAACCACGTATATTTTTTTTTGTTAAAATAAAATTTTCATTTTACATATATATATTTGAAAATGAATAATGTTAGTCGGAAAAGGGAAAATGAATAATTTATTTCAGCGGGTTTGGCTACATTTTGATTTTTTTCTAAATTCTCAAGTTTGTTGAATTGATTATTAATTTAGTGATATGTGGACTCCAATTATTTTGCGAATTTTAAATATTTGAAAAAGTCAGGTCATTCTCACTCTTCATCACCAAACGACATCTGTTTCGTTTTATATGCGAAATAGTTATACGAATACACAGAACTAAATAATATTTTACAAACAATAATGGTACAACTGAAAAGAGAGAAGCCGTATTATTGTAAGATTGAAGCCAAAATATAAAATCAGAAAATGAAATGATATGCACGGATTTATACAAAACAAAGAGACAAAAGATGATGGAGACCAGACGTCGAAACAAGTGGGGGCGTAGAAATTGACCTCTCGTGAGCCACATTAGGATAATAATGTTCCTTTAACTCTTTTTTCTTCACATCCCATTCAATCTACACGTCTGATTAATTACTATTGGGATAGGGAATTTCATGAGTGTTTTACGTTATAAGACACTTTTTATCTTTTTGTTGCACTCAGAAGCACTTTCTGCTTGAAGAGCACAATCACAGTTTTCAAGATACTTTTTGTATGCAATCAAGATTTTGTAGATTCAAAAGCCCCTGAGTAAGTTGAATAGTATTTAGAATGTAAAGTGAGAAAAGTTAGAAAGTAAACACTAGCTTACTTTTATGTTGGACATTTAAATGATGGTAAAAAGAGGTAAGTTTATTGTTTTGTTAGCTTTATAGTCCATCAATAGATTTGTTAGAGAAAATTTAGTTTATTATTTTTTTATTTTTTTTCTCCAATATTTTGTTAGCTCAATTTAGAACTAACCATATACTACAAACATTTATCTGACTGTATAATGAATCATAATTTATTTTTTTCTTATTTTGATATCTATTTTCATATTCTAAAAATATGAATTAATAATGTGAAAAATTAAAATACGATGGACAATATATTAGATAAGGTGTGGATAACAAGATATGTTCATATCAAATGTGGACGAAGTTTATAATATGAATTATGGATGGATGACTTGTGGACATATAAAATTGGAATGAAGGAATTATTTACATTGAATTGAGGATAGTAGATGTTATGAATGTTGTGGATATAGAGGATAATGAGCTAATATTAAGAGTGTATGAATTGTGAACACCATAATAAGGTTTGTTTGGGGAAGGTTATGAATGAAATAGTTGTGGTCACTTGATTTGGGGACATGCAAGTTGTGGATGCCGAATTGTAAATTTCAGTTGTGGTAGAAGATTTGTGTACATACTAAAATATATATGGACATACAAAGATTTTGGCAAATAAGCTATCATGGACAAAATATAGTAACAACCATAAATAAAAAAATTTGTGGATATCATTTCGTGGACGCTATTTTGTGGACATATATATTTTTGTAGAGCATTTTGTCGAACACCTAGAAGGCATTCATGTGTTTTCCGTTTTATAAAAACAATTGTTTGTGATTTGTGCATACATAAAAGATAAACAATAGAAATATATGAAATTAGATCAGTGGATTGGAAAACATGAATTTACATTCTCCATGTGAGAATTAAAACTGAAAATATAAGGTTGTTTTGAAAAGTGAAAAACAAACCTTTTATATTGAATGTATTTGTTAACTAAAAATCTCTGTTGAAATCTTAAATACACTTTGTTTCTTATAGCGACAAAAAAATTACGATTCCAAACTCAACAAAAAAAAGACAAATGATGGAAGAAGAATATGAAGAAGTGTTCTACACCAGATAAAAAATTAATGGTTAGGAAGTCAACAAAAGATAGATTTTTTGCTG
Organism: Moricandia moricandioides; assembly: GCA_905132885.1. Lineage (NCBI taxonomy): Eukaryota > Viridiplantae > Streptophyta > Magnoliopsida > Brassicales > Brassicaceae > Moricandia > Moricandia moricandioides. Next base: position 125,394 of record CAJHQQ010000669.1, read on the forward strand.
AGAAACAAAGTGATAGAAGAGAGAGATGAAAAGTGGTTATGATTTTTTTTGTCACGTTTAGATTTGATTTTTAGATAATATTCATTTAGTTAAAGGGTATATTAGACAAACCACTTTAAAATTATGTCTCACAAGTAAGATGTGTCTTATTTTGTAATTGAAAAGATAAATTGTGCCTTTGTAAGTAAATTTCTCTGAATTCTATTGAGAAGGTTGACTTGGATCAGAAGATTGCAATGTATAGTTTTCTAATCTATATACACAAAAGTGCAACTATTATTGCCAACGATAAACAAAAATTATCATAGATTAGTTAGTTTGACTGAAACCGAACCAATTGCTATTGATGTGTTATTTAAAATTTGTGTATAAATTTATAGAAGACTTGTGCATCTTTTAAAAGTCTTGTGCGTACAAGAAATTATAATTCCTTTTAAATAATACCCTATAATAGCTTTAAATTTTTTTGTCACAAAATAATTTTTAAGAAGAAAAATGATCAAAATATGTGTTTATTAAAAATTGTAAATACATATTTATACCTATGTGGTAAACTAATCTACAATTAAGGTTTAGAGTTATACGGTATGTTTACGGGTGAGTTTATTTTTTTAAATAAAAAATAAATAAAAAATTATTTCAGTTATTTTCTTTTTAAAAATTATTTTAGTGAAAAACTTTAAAATATATATTTTAAAAAAATTTCCTTCTTTATACGAGGTTAATAATTTGTGTAATTCATACACTGGATATACCCTCCATTGTATATAGAAAATGACACAGAAAATTAGATGCCCTGAGTGTTACAAGAGAAAAAATTTTAGATGCACTGTATTTTAGGTTGTAGGTGACAAACATATAAAAGAAAAAACCATGTTTTTGAAAGTTTGTGACTTCCATTATTGTATAGTCCAAACATTCATAGCTAATATTAATCATTCTTTTGTTACTGGTACTACTTAAATTGGTTGATAGACAGATTCGGAAAAGTAAAAAAAAGTCAGACCAGAGAAAACAGGAGAGCCATTGAGTCATCGACAACTTAAAAAGAAAGAAAATGATTCAAAAATATGGCAGAAAAAAAACATATAACATGTTTAACTTTGTAATAATTGACGCATTTACCAAATTTAAGCAAAAAAATAATTGACTAAATTTGTACTCAGCCACATTTAAAAAAAACTGCCGAGACAAACAATTTAATTAACAAGATAGAAGCCACGAGAACTTCAAAGTTTGGATGAAATAAAACACTTCAATTCGTATTCGACATCGTAGAAAAGATGTCTATAGATTGTTGAAATTCTTTAGAACATTATTGTAATATCTCAATTTGTGTGATACATGTTAAAATATTAAACGAATTGATTTGGTTATCTAGATTATCAAAATACATTTATTTTTATTAGGAGTTATTCTATATATTTCACGGATTGTAAATTAGATTATTTCTTTATTTCGCAGGTGTGCATATTTTAGATCATATATTTGTAAAATCTTTTGAAGAAAAATAAGAGCAGTTTTTTTAGATCTTTTATGGTATATGAAACACTCTATTGTTAGAATTAAAATCTGAAGTTTCTGCGTGATATTCAATTGGTGTTAGTGACGAATGATGATAGATTCATCAAGATTGGAGGACAAGAAGAAAAACCAAGTTACGAATGACGCTTCTAGTTTTGACAGAGAAGGAACTGAAGAAACCATTCATTTTAGAAGAATGATGAGGCATGGTGTTAAGGCAATGAGAACAAATCGACGTACTTTGTGTTCTTAGTGCTTTAAATATGGGCATGATGTTACATCTTGCTATCAGAAATACAAATATCTATATTGGTGGCTGGAAAAGTACATGAGACGCAATAGATCGAAGGTGATTCATGGATCGAAGGCGGTTCATGGTTATGAAAATGACCATTATGGAAAATTTTGTGTTACACATGAAGAATGTGTGTCACACACAAAAGTGTTTCAGATTAATCCAAAAGCTTTGATAGGACTGACGAAAGTTCAATGGAAAAAACTTGTGATAATGTTAGAAGCTAGTTCATAATCGGTAAATCACATAAGTGGTATGAATCGTGCATACGAGTGGCTAATTGAAAGTGGTGTGTCACACCATATGACGGGTGTGTTACACACCTTGACTGATATACACCAAGTTTCGCCATATATGGTTGGATTCCTGAATGGGAAGACTGTGTTGGTGAATAGAGAAGGTAGTCTCGTGCTAACATAGAATTTTACTTTGAAACGGGTTTTGTTTGTTGAAGACATGAAGTGTAACATGATATCAATATCACAGATGACTGATGAGATGGGTTGTATGGCATTGTTTGATAAAATGAGTTGTCTCGTGTATGATTGTCGCTTGCAGATTGTGATTGGATTGGGTGAAGAAAATAAGGATTATATTTCCTTCGAGGTATTCAGAAGAGTATGAATGTGAAGAATGTTGACAAACTTGAGCCATTAGGGGTTTAGCATAAGAGGATGGGTCAACCTTTCGATAAAATGATTAGGAAACTACCAGTGGTTGATCGTACAATTATGGGTGTTTCTGGTTGTGAAATATGTTTTCAAGCAAAGCAGTGTCGTAGTGAGTTTCCTCTAAGTGAGGATAAAATCAAAGAATGCTTTGAGATGATACATTGTGACCTTTGGGGGAAATATAAAACACAAAGCTTTTTATGAGCCTACTACTTTCTTACTATTGTGGATGACTACTCTAGAGCTATGTGGATATACATGCTCCATGATAAATCACATGTTGAGAAGACTATTCTAGATTACTTCGCCCTTGTTCAGAGACAGATCAACAATCGAGTGAAGATAGTGAGAAGCGATAATAGTATTGAGCTCATGAGAATGAATTATTACTTTCAGAGCATCGGTGTGATTCAAAAAACTTTGTGTGCAGGAACATCTCAACAAAATGGGAGAGTGGAAAGGAAGCATATGCATATCCTAAATGTAGCTAGAGCACTGATGTTTCAAGAACATCTACCTGTTGAGTTTTGGGGTGAATGTGCTCTCAATGCTGCATATCTTATTGACATAACTCCATCCGAGGTACTGAAGGAAAGAGTCCTTATGAAGTTATATTTATTAAAGCTCCTTCATATGGTAAAATTTGAGTTTTGTGTGTATTTCTTATGCCCATAATTAGAAAAGACATGTAGATAAGTTTGCTAGCATAAGTTAAAAGTGTGTGTTTGTTGGTTATCCCTATTGAAATAAGGGTTGGTAGCTTTTTCATCTTGAAACTAGGGAATTCTTTGTCTCTAAAGATGTTACATTTATTGAAGGGATTTTTATTTTTTCTTTTTCTTCTGAAAACGTGTTTACAACACACGGATAACGAAGCGTAGGTATCTTGGATGTAGCTAAACTGTTGGTTGATGATATGGATGTTTTTGAAATAATGGAGATTGTTGATCATGATATTGTCACAGAGGGTGTTGAACATAATGATGGGAATGTGACACATTATGTGCCTCAGATGCGAAAAACTGGATCACATGGTTTAACATAATCTGAAAGATGTGTGACACAAACGAAGGTAGAACCAGAGATTGCTGAGGAAGAAACGAGACAACCTGCAACATTTTCAGAGAGACAAGAAGCACCACATGACAAAGAAGTATTGGGTAGAGGAATGAGAAGGAAAGAAGCATCAGTTAAGTTTCGTGATTATGTGTGTAATACCACAATCAAGTCTTCCTCAATTGGCCAAGAGTCTGGATTTGAATATGGGATTGAAATTTTTTTGAACTGAGATAGATTTTCTGAGTCACACAAAGCATTTTTGGTGAGCATAACAGATACCTAAAACATTTTCTGAAGCTATGAGATGCCCACGGTGGAGGGAAGAAATTTGATTGAAGATAGGAGAGTTACCATCATGTAAGCATGTTATTAGGTGCGAATGTGTCTTTACAATTAAGTACAATGCAGATGGGACTGTTGAAATATATAAGGCAAGGTTGGTTGCATGTGGTAATCGACAAAAGGAAGAGATTGATTATAAAGATACCTTTGCTTCAGTGGAAAAATGACTTTTGTTAGATTGCTCCTTCAAATTGCAGCTGGGAAAAATTGGAAACTAAATCAAATGGATGTTCACAATGCATTCCTTTATAAACATTTGCATGAAGAAGTGTATACAAGATTACCGAAAGGTTTTAGTTTTTCTAGGAAAAGAGTGGTATGTAGATTGAAAAAGTCATTATATGTGATAAAACAATCTTCAAGGTGTTGGCTTTTGAAGCTCACGAAGGCATTTTTGGGTTATGGATTCAAACAGAGTTGGGTCGGTTACTCAATTTTCTCATTGGTTTGGGGTAAGGTTCATTTACATGTTCTAGTGTATGTTGATGATCTTGTGGTGAAATGAAATTCAAGTGAGGTTATCTAGAAGTTTAAGACATATTTGAGCAGTTCTTTCCATATAAAAGATTTAGGAAATTGAAGTACTTTCTTGAATTGGAGGTTGCACGAAACCCAGAGGGTATCTATTTATCACAAAGAAAGTATGCTCTGGATATTATTTCTGATAATGGGTTACGTGGTGGTAAGTCGATCGATTTTCCTATGGAGCCGAACCATCAGCTAGGGAGATCGACATCACCATTACTTTTGATCCAGAAAAGTATCAACGACTTGTTGGGAGACTAATTTATTTAGCAGCCACGAGACCCGATCCTGATTACTCGGTGCATATATTATCTCAGTTCATTTAGAAGCCAAGATAAGATCATTGGACAGCTGCAGAGCGTTGTTTGTTACTTCAAGGGGCGTCCCGAAATGTATTTTTTTTAAAAAAAGTTGATTGTAATTTCCATCTTATAGCTTGGTGTGGTTCATATTGGACTGGATTTACAATTACAAGGAGATCTTTAAATGGATGACTTGTACTGAAAATCTCTGGTCTCATGGAAGTCGAAGAAACATGATGTGGTGTCATGTTCATCAGCTGAGGCTGAATATCGATCTATGGTAGCTGCATTAAAAGAGCTGAAGTTGAGTAAGAGTTTGATGTTTACCATGGGTATTGAGTATTTTGGAGCGATGGATTCGTATCATGACAGCCAATCGGCACTTCATATTGCAGCTAGTCTGGTGTTTCACGAACATATGAAACATGTGGAGTTAGACTCTCACTTTATTAGAGATGACATACAAGCTAGGATTTTTCAAATGAAGTATGTGTCTACAATGACATACTTGGCAGATATCTTTACTAAAGCACTGGGTGGACGTCTTTTCCAAGCATTATTGTCCAAGTTGGCATTCGAGATCTTCATGCTCCAACTTGAGGAGGGATGGGGTATTAAGAGATATTCAATATATTTCATTTTCATGCTCCAGTTTGAGGAGAGTGTGTATTAGGAGATATTCCATATATTTCATTGATTGTAAATTAAATTATTTCCTTATTTTATAGGCGTGCATATTCTAGGTCATATATGTGTTTGTAAAGTGATAAGATCTTGGGTGAGAGGATCACGTCCCTGAATGCTCTCCAACGATTGTGTTGATGTGATAAGCAATGGATTGAGTTGATACTTCTAAGAGATGCGGAATGGCTCTCAGACTATCGGTTTTTCCTCGCAGTGTAAGGAAGAATCCGAAATACACTAGACAAGCTTTGATCAAACAGGATTCAGAGAATACTTGGGTTTTTAGAAAAGAATTTGATGCTTTATTCTGAGATTTCGACCTGAATATGAAGAGAAGAAGACTGTACATGCACATCTTCTTGGAAACACACAAAACAATTAAAAGAAAGACTAAGTTCAAACTTGAAAATAAGAAAAGGCTCCTGGTTTATTCTTGCACAAAATTAGGATGGAAAAATGGGCCTAGATTCATCAAGAGACTTTTGTATAAGTGTTGTGTCAAAGCCTCTTTAAAAACCTTGTTTGGAAAACCCAATGGGATAAACCCAAACCAAGGAAAAGAGTGCAAATCACAACACCTCTCTTGATGAATGTTTTAGATGGCTTGAATCACAACAAGAGTGGTTGGATAAGCACACTCTAGACTGCCCTGAATAATATGTAATAGTTGATGAAGAGCTTGCTGGAATCTTGCTTGTTTAGACCTAGTCATTGTACCAACGGGTACATTTAGATCCTTGTCCTTTGTATCCTCAGGTTCAAGTTGTTCTTTAGCTCCATCTTGGACTTCTTTAAGCTATGGTTCAAGCGGTTCCATTTCTTCAGCTCCATTGCTTGCCAAGATCACATCATCCTCTCACACTTGAGAAGGATTTGACCTCAAATTCGTTTTACCTGCAATGAAGGGGACCAAATCAGCAACACTGAAGTTTGAAATCAGCTTATACTTACCTTGCAATCCTCGATGATAGGAACGGTTGCTGATTTGTTTGGTTATGTAGACAAGACTGATTTGTTTGATTCTCCTTTCTCCTTTCTCCTGATGCATTACTCAATCTTGCCTCATACTCTTTGACACCCAATAAGTTAACATATATAATTTTATCATAGAGTAAGAGCAATAGTCGAAATCCTTTTCTGCTCAGGTTTGGCTTGTATGTTGCATCTGGAGGTGCTTCTTTGATGATGATGAAGCAAGTGACGTCTTGGTGCTTATTCTGGTTCAAATCAGGTGGTTTGAACCTCTTATCTTCCTTATGCTTGTAGTTTCTTGTATGCTTCCATGCTCTCTTATATTCTGCACATGGCTCTTTTGACAAAAACAAGTGCATCATATCTGTTTAATCAGTGATAAAAGAGTTCTTGAAAACATGATCACTTACCTTAGCATGCTCACCTGGGAAGCTTTAGACATGGTTCCAATTCGACGTGATACTATGATGAGTTAAGTTTCCATAGCATTTTATTTTGTTTCTTAGTTCCTTAAGGGCACGTTTATTCCCAGCCTCTTAGGTGGGGTTCTTAACTTATAATTTCACGTTTTTTTTTTAATTTTTTTTAAATTTTCCCGCTAACAGACGTCTCTTAGGCTCTTATTTAAGAGACGGTTCTTAAGTTTTCTTAGTGAAAAGTTAAGAAACGTCTCTTAGAAAAGCTAAGAACCCCATGCTAAGAGACCTGCAATAAACATGCCCTAAGGTTGTTGAGATATGATCCTCGGACTGCTCTTATGTCAAAGCTCACGGCTAGCCAGTTTTCAAAGTTTTTTTTGTTGCATCTCCAACTTAGCTAAGAACTCATCATCATTATAGCTTCTCTTTTCAAAAAGTGTAGACTTCAAAACAGTTTGACCTGTACCAATAGCAAGCAAATCAGGTTTCATGCGCTTCTTGGAGTCTAGATAATTACCTCGGGTTTGTTGCTTTGGAGTTGGCTGTAAACTGAGTTTATCTGGTGGTTTATCCTTGATTTGAGAATAACAAATGAGTTCTTCTCCTGATCCAGTGATCACTTCACAAATTTTCCCAGTGAATCCTTCATCTCCAATCATGATTTGATAACTTCTGCAATAGTACTGAAGTTGCTGCATATCTGGTGGCTTCCATATCTTGATATGGTTAAGAAGTAAGGCTTTTTGATCAACTTCCAACTCCTTACGACCCCAGCTGGTTATAGCACAAACATAGTGTTTTCCAAGGAAGGTAAGTATGTTTTCATATGCTTCAGGTCTCCACGAGTAGGTCTGTAACCTTCTAGCACAATCAGATAGAAGTTTCTCTTGGGAATGATCCAAACCGACATGTTTTGCAAAACTACCAATATCATGATGATCAGGTGGCCATTTGATGCGTGGTCTGGTTTGTTGGATCCATGACTGTCTTGACTTCATTCTCCAGTTGGTTGCGTTTTGAAACTCCCTTCGAGCTGAGCTGTGCAACACCTTTTCTCCAGCGGCTACAAGATCACCAAAATTAATTGTTTCTGCTGTTGCATTCTTTCCAATGGAATTGATCTTGTTCTTGTGATCCCACAACTCTCCTCCAGGCTCAAATACAACATGTTTCAAGCCCCGTTAGTGTCTTGAAAGCTCCACTTTTCTAGTCTTCTTCCAGACAAAAGGACTGATCTGAAAAATACCCAAGAATGCCTTTTCAAAATAACATGGATCAAAGACAATCAGCTGATGAATTCCACGATCTGCTTGTGGTTCCTTGGGTGCCTCCTCTTCTGTCATATCCTTTCTGAAAAGAACCAACTCGTGATTGACTGGTTGATCATCTTTCTGAATAGTTAAGTGATGGATAATCTATCAAGTAGTAATTCGTAATATTGCATGACTGAAGCCAAAACACATAGAAAAATCATGTGGTGATTGCAAGGTTAGTAAATAAGCTTTTTTGAACTTTCAAAAAATTAATACACCATCCGTCGCATATGTCGAGTGAACGGGTGTAAAAGGCCCATTAGTTATGGAATGTTAGGGCATTACAAGTAGTACGTAATCAGATTCAGACAACCATAAAGTCTTGTGTGGATCTAAACTAATATGGGTAACCATCTTGGAATGCAACAGATGTTGTCTTCTGCGAGAGGAGGGTCATTATAACATCTCAAATGTACTTGAGAAAAAGTAATCACAAAATAGGTAACCTATCGGAAAATGATTCGCATATTGTACAAGTGAAACCAAAGCACGAAAAAAATATCATATGATGTATGTAGGTTCAATAAACAAGTATTTCGAGATTTTAAAATTAATACACCGTATATCACACAAGATGAACCCACATATTGCGTGAGTATAGAAGACCCATTAACCAGTCAAAGACTTAGATTTACAGTTAACGTTGAAATCTTTTCGTTAAAAACATGCAGCATTAAAGTTATGCTGCATGCATATGGCATCATTTAAATGTTTAATCAGTTTGGATAATGTCATTTAGATATACTAGTTTGTCTACATAATAAAGTCCGGCAAGACTTTTCTTTGACCCGAAAAGCATAAAAGAAAATGATAGAAAAGAAAATATAGAATTCTCTTTTCTCAAAGAACACATAATTCATTTATTAGGATATATTGATGTAATAATGATGATAATAGTTAAGTCTAGGTATTCAGGTCCTCGGTTCGAATTTGAGTCATCAGGTCCAGGTCTTAGAAATTTTGATTCAATAGATTAGAATTTTGTTGGTTCGGATCATGTCAGATCCGGATCGGTTCGGATCATAGATAGTTGGACCCAATCGAATAATTAGAATTATCAGATCGGATTCAATTTGGTTCATTATTGGGTTATGTTCTGATCATGTCTAGTCCGACCCAAAAATAACCAAACATACAAAAATACTTGAAAATATTTAACTACTCAATAAAAATCTGAAATTTTACCTAAAATCTAACCCGAAAATATGAAAAAAAAACTCAAATTTTTATCCGATTATCTGAATTATATTTATCAAAATCAAAAACTTTTATCTGAAACCCAAAAGTATACCAGAAAATTCAAATCTAAACTTAAAAAATACACATAATACTACAAATATATTAAAATATTCATATATACCTAATATATAATAGAAGTTGCGGGTATTTTAGGTACCTCATCAGGTCTCGGATTTGGATCGGATTTAAAACCCGCAGATCCTCTACAACAAAACCCAGTATAATAAAATAAAAATTGGTTTGGTTCTTATCCAAAACAAAAAATTTTGAATTGAATTAAGGTCGCGTCCTATAGTTCGGGTAAAATGACTATGCCTAATATGAGTGGAGTCCAACTAATTCAGAACGGCTTAATTAATAATAACCCGTCGAATCAAATTCCACTGTTGCATTATAGCGAGCGACATGAATTGTAACATTATTGGCATTTAGTTTTACTTCTCTCAATAAAGTTTATTACTATTTCCGTATCACTGTTAGTGGTATTTTAGGATTTGTTTTTAATTTCATTATGAGTGATGTAAAAAGTAAATGCAGTTTGATGTTTATAACTATTGGTTTTCTGCGATATAATTTATATTAGTTGAATTAGATGTAACTATTATTGTTTTTAAGTAAATGAAAAATATTAAATAAAAATTTATAATTTCTTAATCGGTGTGTAAAAACTTTAAAAATTTTTTTGATACAAAGAGAATATCATTTTCTTCCTTTTTTGAAAAATATAAAGAGAGGGTATCATTTTCTTGAATGATGCTTCCACATGAATTATAAATCGTCCTACGTGTGTTTTGGAAATTCAAATATAACTACATCAAAAACCTTGGGAAAATAGGCATATTCCTTCCCAAGTATTTGAGATGAGCAGTTTTTAAAACTCAAGTATTGTTTGTGTAATTTATTCTCTAAGTAACAGTTAACTGCTTAAAATTGAAAATAAAATAGTTAACCAATTAATAAAAAGCCAAAGGTTTCTATCAAATTTTTAATGATTAACTATTTTAATTACAATTTTACGAAGTAGATAGAAAATAAATATGCGGATATAGTACTTGAATATTTAATACGCAGGATGCAAATATTTGAGGAATTAAAAACACCATCCCTTTTTCTAAAAATCATAAATTTAAAGATTCTTAAGTTATATATAACCAATAAACAAGATTTACTTTTAGAAAGAGATTTTTTGAATTTTTAGAATAACGTATAAATCAATACAAAGAATTATAGTTACTTCACATTGTTGTTGTACTTCATGTTTATAAAATCACCTATGGATGATTTAGTATTGCGTAGACTATAATATATTGTACATTGGATCTCTAATTTAGACAGTCATATGTAATTACTTCTACTTTAGACAATCATATTTTGTACATGAGTAATACAATGCAAGTATAATTATCTTATATTATTTTATATGATTTTTTTTAAAAAAACTCAAAATTCCTTTTTGGAATCAAATATCTCGTATATTGGTTCAGTTGAGATTCTATTTAATAAGAAATTATTTTTAAAATAATCTAAAGTGATTTTATAAATATAAAGTACATCAACAATACAAAATATCTGTAATTATATTATATTATTTTATATGTCATTGTAATAACTTAACATTTACTTTACAATGGTAAATATCTCATATTTTAGTTTCATTTAGGTTGATAATATTTTTAACTATGAACTTTTTACAAAAGAATTGGTGTTCCGAACTTTAAATCTTATAATGAACATAACAAAAAAATGAGTATTTAATTTCTCAAGTCTTTAAATACTCAAGTATTATCTGTACATATTCATTCATCAACTAATCATTGACTGCGAAAAAATACTGATTAAAATAGTCAACCGTTTAAAAGTTGTCAGAAACCATTAGGTTTCCATTAACCGATTAACGGTTGACAATTTTGTGGTCAATTTTGTGCAGTCAACTGTTAGTTGAGAAAAAATTTTGCGCAAGTAATACTTGAGTATTAAATTTTCCGGTTACAAATCTTTGGAGAATTAAATGCTCATTTTCCTCGAAACCTTACATGTATTTTAATTTATTTTTTCACGAAACCAAACGGGAATAAGGTTTCTGACTACAAGCGTCAACTCAAAAAAAAATCTCCCGAATCAAACTACTTCTAACTAGCTTCGCTCGACCTATATCTCCGGCGTGTTCCACTACATCAGATTCATAATCCTCGAGATTCGTTAGTCATTCCAGTCATCGACGAAAACCATAATAATAAAGGATTGACGTCGTTTTATCGAATGTAGGGTCTTCTCATGTCGCTTCCAGAGTAGCTGGCTCCCAACGAAGTTATCTAGACTTGTAATCGTCACCATCTTTGAAGCGAAAACAAAAGAGATGGAAGGCTCCAAAGACGTTCTTACCAAAGAAAGCGCCCAAAAACCCGCTGTTAAAAGTCGCCTCCATCGGCAAGTACCATACATGGACAATGAAACCGATAAAAGTCTCCAACCAAGCACCATAAATCAAAATACCGGGCACGATACTGCAGCTGCAACTTAAACACAAAATAGCTCCAAGACCTGCAAAAAGAGTGGTACAACCTTGGTCAGGTTACAGTCCCTTGATGCCCTTGTGGTCGATTGATTGTTGAAGTTCTGAAGGCTACTAGCACAACATAGATGGTGAAGGAGGGATTCGATGGTAGTGATGACTACAGCGAGTGTTTTGCGGAATTAAACAATAATTTGAGATGTCTAGACCGTGAGAGGCAGTCTCACATTAGTGATATGAGACATAGGCTTATAGAATCACTCCCCAAGCCAAGAAGGATCTCTATTCAAGTTATGAGCAAAGGAACAACCAAATTTCTGAAATAGTTTTTGATAAAAAGGTTGAATAATTTTCAGATCGAAACAAAACAGCGTTTTAAAGGAAAAACAAGTCAAACTTATGCATGAGCACAAGAAAATTGTGCATGTGCACCTAGAGAACATAAGAAAATCGTGCATGAATACCTAGGAAACATTAGAAAATGGTTTAGTTGGTGGTTGAGGCTTTGAAGCAATTAAACAAGGCTGAGACTCCATGATTTGGGCCAACCACCTCTTATTTCTTTTCATTGAAATTAATAAGGCTTGCAATGGAATTATTGAGGATTTTTGACTTGGATCTCGTGATTGGCCCATGAGAAAGAAATAATGAATCTTCAACTTGACCATTAGACTCCTTTTCCTGACCATCTTCCATTAACCATCCTTGCTCGTCCATAGTTGCTTTGTTTTCTGATTCAGCATTGGACTCCTTTTTTTGACCACCTTCCATTGACCATCCTGGCTCGTCCTTTGCACCCTTATCTTCTGGTTTGATCAGGGTTGCATCATCCGCTTCTCCTTTGAAAGGATTTGACTTCAAATCCAAGTCATTTGCACCGAAAAGGACCAAGTGAGCAACAGTGAAGGTAGTACTAACTGAGTACTTACTTGGAAGATTGATCTTGTAGGCATTATTGTTGATCATTTCCAAGACTTTGAATGGGCCATATGATCTTGGAAGCAACTTAGACTTTATTTCAGTTGTAAATCTCTCATTCCTCAAGTGTATCTACACAAGATCTCCTGTTCAATATCAGCTTATGGCGACCCTTGTTAGCAAATTTCTCATACTCTTTTGTCTTCTCTGCAATGTTCTTCTTAATATGTTCATGCAAAGACATCACAAGCTCAGATTTTGACTTCCCATCAAGGTTAGTCTGTTCCTTAAGAGGTAAAGGAAGCAAGTTCAAAGGACTTAAAGGGTTAAAACCATAAAAGACTGAAATTGAGAGTACTCTATAGCCCTATGCACAAAATGGTTTTAAGCAAACTCAACATGTGGGTGACAATCTTCCCAAGTCTTAATGTTTTTCTTAATGATTGCAAGCAAGAGAGTTGAAAAATTTCTATTAACCATTTCAATTTAGGGATGACAAGTAGTAGAAAACAACAACTTAATTCCAAATTTAGACCACAATGTTTTCCAGAAATGACTTAAGAACTTAGTATCCTTATCCGACACAATGGACCTAGGCATTCTATGTAAACAAAACACTTCTCTAAATAAAATATCATCAACTATCAAAGCATCATCAATTTTGTGACATGGAATGAAATGAGCCATATTAGAGAATCTACCAACCACAATAACGATAAAACATCTTCCTCTTCTAATTTTAGGCAAACCAAGCAAAACATCCATCAAAATGTCAATCATGAATGTCAACCCATGGTTTAGTGTAGATAGGAATAGGAGTATACATACCTTGTGATTGAGCTTTGGATTTATCTTGAGTGGAAACCACATATTTGTTGCATATCCTTTCCACATATATCTTCATGCTTGGCAAGTAGAAGTGTTCTTTAGAGTACTAAGTTTATTCGCTGTCCCAAAGTGTCCCACCAATCCCCCTCTATGTGCTTCCATGACATAAAATTCACTCAAAGAAAAATTAGGAAGAAACATAGAGTTTTCATAGAATAGAAACCGATCAACTAAGTAAAACCTTCTACTGGTGTGTTTCTCACTATCCTTACAGAATTCTTTGAAATCAAGATCATTATAGTAAGATTTCACTTGATCAAAACCCAACAACTTAATTTTCGTAGAAGAAAGAAGAGTGTAACTTTTGGACAAAGCATCAGTTATAATACTTTCTTCCCTTGTTTGTAGTGAATGACATAAGGAAATGTTTCTAAAAACTCTACCCATTTGGCGTGTCTCTTGTTCAACGTATATTGTCCTTTCAAATTCTTAAGTGACCCATGGTCGTTGTGAATGACAAAATATTTTGGCAGAGATAGTGTTGCCACGTTTGAAGTGCTATAATCAGTGCCTACAACTCCTTGTCATATGTAGGATAGTTCAGAGTATCTTCACCATACTTCTCATTGAAATATGCAATTGGTTTCTTCTCCTACATAAACATTGCTCCAACTCCTACATTAGAAGGATCACATACAATTTCAAATATCTTAACAAATTAAGGAAGAACTAACAAAGGTGCATTAGTCAACTTCTCTTTCAAGTTTTGGAAAGCCTCTACTTGTTGATGTCCCCATTTGAAACCTAAATTCTTCTTGATAACTTCAGTTAGAGGTGCTACAATAGTACTAAAATCTTTGAAAAATTTCTGTAAAAACCAGCGAGATGGAAACTCCTAACTTCACCCACAATCTTGGGACTGGGCCAATCTCGGATGCCTTAACATATTCTTCATCCACTTTGATACACTCAACTGTCACAACAAAGTATAAAATCACAAGGTAATCTGTTCTAAAAGTACATTTTTTAAATTAGCAAACATAGTCTCCTTCCTAAGCACTTCTAGAACCGATTTTCGGATGATGAGCATGTTCATTCAAGTTCTTGCTATAAATTAGGATGTCATGAAAGTAAACAACCACAAAAACACCAATGAAGGCTCTTAAGACGTGGTTCATCACTCATGAAGGTACTAGGTGTATTTGTAAGCCCAAATGACATGACTAACCACTCATACAAACCATGTTTTGTTTTAAATGCAGTTTCCACTCAACCATCTCTTTCATCCTAATCTGATGATATCCACTTTTTAGATCTATCTTAGAAAACACACAAGATTCATGCAATTCATCTAACATATCATCAAGTCTAGTAATATGATGTATTTAATATACAGTGATATTGTTGATGGTACGACAATTTACACACATGCACCAACTTTCATCTTTTTTGGCACAAGTAGCACTAGAACTACACATGAACTCAGGATCTCTCTCTGATGTGGCATTTCTCCATGAGTTCATTCACCTGTCGTTTATGTGCTTTGTTATCATAAGGGTTGGTACAGTATGCTGGTCTATCCGGAGGAGATTTCTAGGAACAACGTCAATTTGATGCTCAATTCCTCGGATAGGAGGTAAACCTATGGGGCTTTCTTCTAGAAACACATCTCCAAACTCCTGAAAAAAGAAATCAACTTCACTCGGGAGAACATGTGAAAGGTCAGAAGAATTCTATAACGCCCCGATCGCTCAAAACTAATGGGCCACCCACGCCCGCTCTCTCGGCCCGTGGGTCCCATTCCGTTCCAAAGATCGGTAGGTTTTTTTACAAGACTTGAAATCATTGTTTACTGACCCTGCAATCACCACCCGACCTTTCCCCGTATTTTGGCCTCACTCGCACGGTATCACGAATCACTTCCCGATAGGTCACCCACCCTTTCACTACTCCAGCCCAAGCACGTTTAACCCTGGAGTTCTAAATGGATGTGTGATGGAAAAGGTAAGTCAATTTTGGTGACATAGGTAGCCAAATCAATTCTGTTAAGCCTTTCCACATATCACAACTCGGGATGTTACAATTCACCCCCTCTCAAAGAACGCAACGCCCTCGTTGCGCCCCACGACAGGTCTGAAGACGCCTCTCGGATCAGAACCGAGATGGCTAACCAACTCTGATACCACTTGTAAGGCCCTGACCGCCCACAGCTAATGGGCCACCCACGCCCGCGGGCCCCATCCCGTTTCAACGATCGGTGGGTTATTTTTTCTAAGGCTCAAAGTAATTGTTTACTGACCCTGCAATCACCACCCGACCTTTCCCCGTGTTTTGGCCTCACTCGCACGGTATCGCGAATCACTTCCCGATAGGTCACCCATCATTTCACTACTCCAGCCCAAGCACGCTTAACCCTGGAGTTCTAAATGAATGTGTGACAGAAAAGGTAAGTCAAATTTGGTGACATAGCTAGTCAAATAAATTCTCTTAATCCTTTCCACATATCACAACTCGGGATGTTACAAAGTCATTAGTGTACCTTTAAAGACAAAAAAAGCAGAGATTGTTTAAAATGCAAAGCTCTTCTAACGTCACTGTTTTTGGCTATGAGGTGATTTCCTTTTCTGTTTTTATCACCAGCCGGTTTTAGGTTATTCTTAGATTCTACTCCTCTGTTTGAGTTGGAGGTGATCATGATGGACCTCCTGAGGTGATAAAGTAGCTAGAGTAATCTTCTTGTCTCAGTGGAAGAAAGAATGACAATTTGTGAATCCATCATGAATGACTTTCTTGTCATATTTCCATGGTTGCCCAAGTAGGACATAACTTGCTTCCATATACAAAACATCACACACAATCTTATCTTGGTATGTTCCAATGGTTATAGGAACCATCACTTGGTGAGTCACCTTCATTTATCCTTCTTCACTTAACCACTGAAGTGAGTACGGTCTAGGGTGTTTCTCCATCATAGGACTAATTAAGCTTCTCAACCATAGTCTCACTAGCCATGTTGGTACAACTTCCTCCATCAATAAGACCTTATCATAGATGGTACAGCATGTGTGAAACATGTTTTCTCTTTGTTTTTCTCTTCAGACTTTGGTTGCACATTCCAGGTTCTCCTTGTAACCAGTAACTCTCCATGAACTGCATAATCCACAACCTCCTCATCAGATGCACCAGACTTGTCTTCTTCAGAAAATACTTCTCTAGTGTCAAGTATGAGCATAACTTTCATGATGATACATTCATTATCATAATGTCCAAAATCCTGACATATATAACACTTCACATCGTTGGATCTTGCAGCTGGTGTCTTCCCCTTGTCCTCTCGATCAGCTCCAAAGGTTATTGGATCCCCCTTTGGTTTCACAAAAAGCCTTTCCTCTTCGGTATAAACTGGTTATGATGTTGTACCATAGGACCCTTTAGAATAGGACTTCTTCTTGTTCTGCTTCTCAATAAGAATAGCCTTGTGAAGTAACTCCTCAATGCTACTGAATTCTTGCATCTCTAGACGATCTTGAAGATCTATATTCAATCCTTCTTGAAAACGTGCCATAGTAGATTCATCATCTCCATTAACTCATGCCTTCATCATGAGAGTTCCCATGTCCAGATAATAGTCTTCTACGTTCTTGGGTCCTTGAGTTGACCTTCTAAGTTTCTGATGGAGATCTCTTCTGTAATGACTTGGAACAAATCTTGTCTTCATGATAGCTTTCATTTCATACCAAGAAGTAACTGGTGCCATTCCAGAGTGTCTTCTTTCATGTACAACTTGTTCTTACTAGTGTACTACATATCCACTAAACTCAGTTGCAACAAGTTTCACTTTCTTCTCTACAGTGTATTTCTGGCACTCAAAGAGTAACTCCATCCTTCTTTCACACTCTAAGTAAGCATCATGATCATTCTTACCAAGGAAAGGTGGAATTCTTAGCTTGATATTTTCCAGGTTATCATCTGCTCTTGGGCGTGGATGGTAGCTTCTTCTGGATCTAGCCTCACTTCTTCCTAAAGATGAATAAGCCTCATCTGATTCCTCCTCCCTAGTATTCTTTCTAGCTCTTCTTTCAGAACGTGCAGCTGCTCTGTCTTCAGGCTGTCTACTCCCATAGAAAAGTTCATTGGCTTGTTCTTCTCTTATGCTCATGGTTTCCTAAACTCATTTAGCAATTTCAGCCAGCATAGCTTCCATCTGAAATGGGTTAATGTTAATAGTGGGTGTCTCCTCTTGTCCATTGTTTTCTCCTCACATGATTCCTTCAAAACAAGTTAGTAAATAGCCGAAGCCACACTTGCTATTAGTTTTAAGTGTTTCACTCAAGTGTTTACTAGTGTTTCCCAAGAAGTTCAAAAAATAAACAGGAACTAATCCCAACCAGAGAAGTGAACCCAAAATCAGAGAGAAAAAGACAGACAGATTGCAAATTTATTGGTTGCAAGAACTTGACCAAACTAGGGATAAATTTCTCCTCGGCTAGTCGGATTTCTCCAAGAGTTTTCTTAGATGTTTTGATCTATTTTATTTTATTTTATAAAAATCTGGTTGGCCTTCATGCAGAAACTAATATATAGATAAAAGGTTTTGGTGAAGAGAATAAGCGAATAAGATAAATTCGTAATTTACCCAAAAAAAACACGTAGAGAACTGAAATCAAACACTCAAAGATCAAACGCCACAAGTGGATCTGATACCAATTGATGCATTGGTCAGGTTACAGTTCCTTGATGGCCTTGTGGTCGATTGATTGTTGAAGTTCTGCAGGCTACTAGCACAACAAAGATGGTGAAAGAGGGATTTGATGGTAGAGATGACTACATCAAGTGTTTTACGGAATTAAACAATAACTTGAGATGCCTAGACCGTGAGAAGCAACCTAACATTAGTGATCTGAGACAGAGGCTAATAGAATCACTCGCCAAGCCAAGATGGATCTCTGTTCAAGTTATGAACAAATGAACAACCAGATTTATGAAACAGTTTTTGATAAAAAGGTTGAATACTTTTTAGAACGAAACAAAACAAAGTTTTAAAGGAAAAACAAGTCATACTTGTGCATGAGCACCTAGAAACATAAGAAACTCGTGCATGGGCACCTAGGAAACATTAAAAATGGTTTAGTTGGTGGTTGAGGCTTTGAAGCAATTAAACAAGGCTGAGACTTCATGATTTGGGCCAACCACCTCTTCTTTCTCTTCATTAAACTGAATAAGGCTTGTAATGGACTTCTTGAGCATTTTAGACTTGGATCTCGTGATTGGCTCATCAAAAAGAAAGAATGAATCTTCAAATTGACCATTGGACTCCTTTTCCTAACCATCTTCCATTAACCATCCTGCCTCGTCCATGATCGCCTTGTTTTCTTATTTAGCATTGAACTCCTTTTTCTGACCACCTTCCATTGACCATCATGGTTCGTGTATAGACTTCTTATCTTATGGTTTGATTATGGTTGCATCAAAGTGTTAGAAATGTAGCACTACCAATGGCAAAAAAATGACTGCCCACAGTATTGGGATGTGCCACATTGTCGAATGGTGTCACTGAAGAAGCAGGAGACACCTAGACCACCTGAAGCCTCCACATTCCCTGCCAATCGCTGCCTCTGAAAATCGGATAATGGTTAACTTAAAACGCCAAAGGCTGAAAATCGGTGACAGCGAATCAACCAACCACACTAACTGCAAGAGCTAAGCATCCCAGAAAACATGTCGTCAAAGCTCCAAAGATGCAACAAGATCAAGAGCTGGAAGGGGAATAAACAATTGAGTGAGAGCTCACAGTACTGCCTCGGCATAGACACAAAAGACTCCACCAACATTGCACCACTTCTAAGCTCCACAAACCACCACCTAGAACACCAAAAATCATCGGTGTTGTTGGTTTAGGGCACCTTCGAGCAAAACGAAAACTCTGAAGCACCAAAGGCGATAGCTGAATGGATAACTCTCACTAAAACATCGAGGCGAAGACAACAGTCCCACCGCCACCACCGTAACGCTACAAATTCAAGAGAGTCAAACGAGAGTGACCCCTATTAGATCTTGAAACAAAAGTCAAGCTTGCTCCTCCATGCTCTGCGGATCTCCAAGCAACTTAAGGGACCGCTTGCAAAACCCTAAGAGCCAAATCCTTCGATAGAAAATATTCCACACACCATGCTGTTACTCCAAGACCACGTTGAAGACACGCCTAAGACAGACATCCTCTCGAGTGAAGACATCTCTGGATGAGCCACTAGGAGCAAAGGCGGAGGGGAGGAAGAGACCATAGTGAAAAAAGATAAAAGGAGAGAGTAAGAGAGAATGGGATACCTCCAGCGCCGGAAAGTGCTCACTCGCGCTTTCTAGACGCTGGAGCAGATGTCAATCAATTTTGTCTCCTTTTAGAGTAGAGGTTAGAGAGAAAAAAATCTCCTTTCTTTTCTCTATATATTTTTAATTCTTATACCCTTTTTAATTTTCTTAGAATTATTTAAATCTAAGATTGGGATCATAGTTAATAGAATACATACATATGCTTATTTTATCTTTCTGTTTTTATTGTTGTTGATAAATAGAAAATTTCTTGTCTTATATATAAACATGTTTTTATTGTGTGATTACTGACGTAAGCGGGAAGTACAATGGAGTGAATGATAAAACGTAATTTTTTTGAATAAATTAAATTAATTCAAAAACCAAAATACTTCTTTTTATAACATAATCTTCTCTATCAAGAGATTAAAACAAAGCTAAACATTTTTTGGAGAAAAAGCAATGCCATGGGCCCAACAGCTATTCTTGTTGATTAGACTATTCAGAACAGGTTAGCTTCTCTGTATGAGCAAGGGCATGTGAAGAATGAAGGTGGTTCCAGGTTGTGGTTTGCCACGTAAGTAAGTACATGTTATCCGATAAGTACATTTTATACTAGTCGGATAACACTTACTTACTTGATCCGAATAGCTTTAAGGTTCGTCTACAAGTTATTATTGTACCCATCAGCGTTTTATGTAGTTTTTGTTATATATACAAGTATATATATTAAGTATATATAATACATGCACGTGTAGTGTTGGAGAGGAATTTCATATCCTCACAAGGCCCATCCGATAACGAAATTCGGCCTCCTCCCTTTTTGCTGTAATCAAGCCGATCGAAGTCAGCTTGGCTTGAAACCATCGTCAATGTAGGGGTTGCTCGAGCGGCTCGACGAAACGACATTCCTGCTTAATCCACCAGCCATGGCTCCAAATCCCCTACTGAACCGAAAATCCCGTTAAGGCACGGCCCCAAGCCTGGCCCTTTAGAGCGAACGGATCTAGGGCGAATCGGAGAACCACATGCCTGATCTATAAAAAGAAGGGAAACGAGAACGAGAAGGGGATCCAAAAAGGGAGACACCTCAACCGATTGACGGCATGATCTAAGGTTTCTCAAAGGATATTAGATATCATCAATCGCTTGTACCTTTTTATTTCGATCTCTCTCCCTTAGTCGTTTTGTATTTGCATACGGATCAATAAAACGTCTTCAAAATAGCCCACAAATCGAGTTTAGCTTCCTTCAATCGAACTAAGCAAACTCGGATTCAAAAGTTGGAGCCCAACGTGGGGCCTTCCGAAGTAGCGTTAACGAACCGTTATGTGTCCCGACGACTCCCCCGCCGACATCCCGACCATACCGATCGCTGCGACAGCGGCGACTAACGACATGATGCAGCGCATCATAGATCACTTCTCGGCATGAAGAAACCAAAACGAACGACTGGCCACGCTCACGTCTGCCTTCACTATGATGGACGGCGAGCCTGGCAAAACAGAAATGTGGAGACAGAGGCTTTTCGCTGCAACAAACCCTACACCTGTTGGCGTCGACCAACCAATGGGCGATGCAAACCGCGCCGTCAACGCTGTCGGCTTCACGAACGGCAGAGTGGACTCCTCTACCAGTCGCCAAATCGCCAAGCTGCGTCTCTCGTTGCAGGACATACATTCCAAGATACACTACGTGACGACCTCCACACCGAAGATCGAACGTGTTATCGCTACTACGCTGAGAAATCCCTTCACTAAACGATTACAGATGTTAAGTTCCAACTGATCGACAAGCTCCGCATCCCATCGTACTATGGCGACACAGACCCGACCGATCATATGACAGCGTTCAACATAGCCATGGGAAGAACCCACTTTTCCGACGTGGAGAGGGATGCAAGTCTCTATCAGCTTTTCGTAAAAAGCCTGTCTAACCCGGCTCTGGCCTAGTTTGAATTATATATTTGGTTTTATGTTAATCATAAGATATAAATATTGTTTTGAGAATATGATATTAGATAATAAGTTTATGTATTTAAATATATTTATTTTTATTTACTTCCTAATCATTTGATCAAAATATATTATAGTAAAAAACTATTTTGCTTTGTAACTTTTTATTAAATTATGATTTTTTACACATCAAATACCTTAATTACTTTGCTTCGTCATTTTTATTATATTATGCTTATATATGAATAAATATATTTATAATTTTATTGATATTTTTGTTGTTTTGGGAATATATAAAGGAAATTTAAATAAAAATATGTTTTATATAGATATTATATATTTGATAGAAATTTTTTCTAGTTATTCCTTTATTACTTTCGTGAATTTTTAAAAGAAAGGAAAGCGAAACTAAAATACTAATTAAAAATTATCAAAATAATAGAATTTCAGGTTATGGCAATTAAGTAGAAAAAGTTAAATCATTAAGGATATATTTGTAACTGATAACTCAAAGAATTAAAGTGAAAACGATACATAGATAACTGGTTTATCAAATAATATTATAGAAATATTTTAATATATATGCATGTATGCATATAATAAAAATACAAAACTCGTCTCTGATTAATCTCTGATTTGTTATCTAGACATTATTTCAACCCAAATGTTCGATTAGTGCTTAGTGAGTTCTTGAACATTGGTTACTTCAAATTTACGCTACTTTTGAGTTCAGGACGATCATTATTTTATGAAAAAAAAAATTAAGTAATATTTTTACATAAAGAAAACAATAAAACGGAAATCCTTATCCTAAATGAGTTTGTTAACTAAAAGTTTTTTTTTTCTTTGAAACCGTAACATCGATTCCAGACCTGTCTCGTCGGAGCTGCCATGACGGTAAAAGATAAACCGCCGAGAAAGGACCAGATTCTAACCTCCCACGAAACTGCCACCGCCTAGGTAGATGGACTATTCAGCGTATAGGCCAAACCAAAAGAGAACTTAAAAAACGAAATCCATGCATATCCGACTACAAGGCTGTAATTGTTTTAATAAGCTTTAGACACCACGAAGAGAAAATTACAAAAATTTTCTTTCATCGCTTAAAAAGAGGTCCTAAATTACATATACGACACCACATTAAACTTGTAAGAATTGTTCTTTTTATTAAAAAAGGGTGGCATATAGGATAATCTATTAATTTATATTACATGATTGAAATACTTGTTTCCGTTATATGATTGAGATGATATTTTTAATAAGCAGAAAAAATCAAGAGATTGGTGTGATATGTGGGGAAGGTGGTTTTGTCTTTCTTCTGTGTCATGAGTGGCAAGCAGTTCTTTGTCTGTAAGTTCAAAGAGAGACACAAGACGTCGTTCTCAGTCCCACTGTTATCCCCTCTTTACAGATCCAAACTGTCTGATTTTTTCTTCCAACGCAGCAGCACCTATTTTTTCTAAACTGTCCGTTTACAAATTCACAATCACAATAATAATTAGTTAATATATATACTGATTATCAGTATTCAAGTAGACGCTAATATGGCGTTTTGTAGAGAACTAGTGACTAGACGGATTTTTCGGGGTTTCGCTGAAGCTTAAGCATTAATATATTATTGATTTGTTTTACATATCATACATCTATATAAGATATTTTATTTTTTTGGCTTAAATTATAAAATTAATTTGATGAATTATTTAAATTACATATATAACATCAAAACTTAGACTAATTTGTGGATTTGCACTTATATTATCATTTAACAAGGTGTTTTCATGTATCATGTGCAAATTTTTTTTAAAAAATTTAAAATATTTAAAAAAAGACAATTTTTTTAATTTTGAGATTTCTTATTTTCTTAGATTTAATTTTAAATTTATTTATATCTGAAAATATAGATTTTTTTTGTCAAAATAAAGATTAAATAAATAATTTTATTCAAATTTATATTTAATACTCCCTCCGTTTTTTTTATTTGACGTTCTAGGATTATGCACACAGATTAAGAAACATTTAATTTTTTATCATTTTCTAAACAAAAACATCATTAATTATTTACCTAACCACAATTCAACCAATAGTAAAATAGAAGCTATAATATCATTGGTCATCTAACATTAATTACTAATAAATTTTACATAGAAAATTGAAAACGTCAAATAATTTGGAACAAAAATTTCTCCTAAAATGTCAATTATAAAAAAACGGAGGGAGTAGTATATTTGTATATATTTAAAATTATAATTATGGTAATATTTTTTATTTATTTAGTTGGTTAAAATATAAAATCAAATTCTATATAGTTAAGATCAAATTTTGTTAGGTATATAGTCATCGAAAAGTAAAAATAAATAATATTTTTAGAATTTGTAGATACTAAAACGAAACTAATGGTATTGTGACTAGAAAGTACATTTTAAAAAAAAAACTGCATACAGTTGTTAAAAATATTTAATTAATAAATATGATATAATTATAAAAAATAAAATTAAACAATATTTTGAAAATTTTGAAATATTATCTATCTTTCTATTTCTACTATTCTTTTATTTATTATTATATTAATAATGATTTATGAGTTATTACTATAATTTAAAAAAAAATATATAAATCAAAATTAAATGTAAATGTCTATGTAACAATAAGCTTTAAACCGTGTCATCATTTTTGATTCAAAATCAATATGATGATAACACATGGAAAATCACTTTGCAAATATTGTTGAGGGATTTAACAAATTTAGACAAATAATGTAAAGTTAAACCGATTTTAAATAGATTTAAACCGATCTAGAATAGTTTAACCTTATCTAAAATTGTTTAATTAGATTTCTTGAAATTTTTTTGGCTAATACCAATTTGATAAAAACTCTCCCGAAGATTGCACCAAAAGGTGGTGATGAATAGGCTTTGATCGAGAAATCGACCAAAGGAAAGTGGAATAAATGATGGATTGAAGTCGAAGATGGATGATGAACTTCAGAGACTCATTTGCGGATGGATCAATCCCTTGTGTAGAAGTGCCTACGATTGTGAAGGTCACCGCACATATGTGATCACTATGTGGTTTTCCTTCGGGAATTCCTCCCCTAGCATTACAAATGTTTCGAAGAATAAAGGATTCAACAAGTTTAAAAGTAGATTTTATTAAAAAGATTGAATGAATAAAACAATACACTAGCAAGTCTTTATATAATAGGTTGTGGGTTAAACCAAAGGTCTAAACTTATTCTAGGAAACACAAACTAGATAAATATGTTGGACTTGACCAAAGACCTGATCGAATTTTAAAAGTTGTGGTCGCAAAACTCTTGAGTTGGTTGCGTCCTTTTGCATTGTCGACAGTCTCCGAATTGCCGTCCGATTGATATATTATAAGACCATTTTTTTGTATAATCTTGTTGGACATTTCTATCTTTGGACTTAAGCACGATCTTAAACACATTTTTAGTATATCTTGAAGCCCATGTCTTTAAACCCAAACTCATAAGCCAAACATTATTTTGATTTGTTTGTTACTGATCAAGGTTACATCATCTCCTCCTCCTTTAAAACAATTTTCCCTCAAATCCGTCATAATGTTTGGTCAAGGATCGTGCAGTTCACCACACATGATTGATCCATGACACCAACCTTCGAGAATTCCCCCTCTAGCAAAAATATTATGAAAGATGATTCAGCTCTCTCGGTTTAAATTCATATGTAATGATCTCTTGGCTTCTCGTAGAACTCTTTTTTTTTAAGAAGATGAAAAGACGAGAATGATGGTTAACATAAAAGAAAACCAAACTCTCAAGTGGCTTTGATACCAAATGATAAAATCTCCTGAGGATTGCACTCGAAGGTTGGTGATGGATAGGCTTTGATCGAGTAATCGACCAAAGGAAAGTGGATTGGATGATGGATTGAAGTCGAAGATGGATGATGAACTTCAGAGACTCATTTGCGGATGGATCAATCCCTTGTGTAGAAGTGTCTATGTTCATGCAGGTCACCACACAAACGTGATCACTAAACGGTTTGCCTTCGCAAATTCCTCCCCTAGCATTGCGATGTTCCGAAGAACAAAAGATTCAACAAGTTTAAAAGTATATTTTATTAAAAAGGTTGAATGAATAAAACAATACAATAGCAAGCCATTATATAATCGGTTGTGGGTTAGATCAAAGGTCTAAACTTATTTTAGGACCTACAAACTAGATAAATATGTTGGACTTGACCAAAGACCAAAAATTTACCGAATTTTGAAAGTTGTGGTCGCAAAACTCTTCGGTTAATTTCGTTATTTCGCATGGTCGACAGTTTCCGAATTGTCGTCAGAATGATATATTATAGGAGCATGTTTTGTATAATCTTGTTGGGCCTTTCTATCTTTTGAATGAAGCATGATCTTAAGCACATTTTTATTACATCTTCAAGTCTATCTCGTTTAAACCCAAATCTATAAGCCAATTTTTTTTAATTTATTTATTGCTAATAAGGTTACATCAGATTTGCCGCTTAAGCAGAAGCTTAGATGCCGACCGATTTTAGAACCAGTGAGTGATGTAAGTTAACAATTCAACTCTATCTAAAATGATGATTTTCCTTAAACGCCATACTATTAACGACCAGAATTGAAACACTATATAATTGAATAGCATATTTAATATATAGATCGAATGTTCAAAATTTCTGCAATGTTTTCTTTATTTTTAAGAAAGTTTTTGCAATTTATCATAATATGTTTATAATAGTAATTACTAATTAACCATCATAATAATTACATAGATTTCATAACTTAGTTTATAAAGTTGTAGAGAAAAATGTAGTTATAAGATGAAACTTATTAAATCCACCACAGATGAAAATATTTTGTTTTGTTTCCCGTTCAATCCCCTTTGTAAGGAAGGGTATTCCTTAAATATAGTTATAAGATGAAAATTTTTAAATCCTTTTTGACAAAAAAGAAACAAATATTGTGGTAAACTAAAAACAGCTGTAAACACACAACAAATCAACTCAATTCAGGATTTTGAAATCTTTACGAGTTTGAGCTCGTGTAGAGTTGTACAGTTAAATTATTAACTCTGAATATGAACGCACTGGATAGATTATTTTCCTCCTTTGTGTCTAAAGCGATAACAGCGAATCAAACTGAAAAATCACTTTTATCTTGAATTGGTTCTTGTAAAATTGGGTTAACTGGACTCAGACCAGTCCAGATCACACATCACTAGTTTTATGCGTAGAAGCTTGCACTTTTTGCTTGTTAAATCATCGATTGTTAGCTCCAGCGTAACTAAATTCTAACATTTCATAGCTAGTAAGATTCTAAGGTTTTTTAGTCGATCTTAGGACCGGTGAGTCTAGTGCAACAAGTCAAGGTGTCTTTATCTTGTTGGTTGTTATGTTTAAATGAATACTTGTAATGTCGATAAGAATCCTAGTAAATACATATATCTTTGTAGATATTATCTCTGGTGTTTTTTTTTTACAGTTCTTAATGTCGTTTTTGCATTTACAATTGATATCAGAACAGTCACTTGTTCGTATTGATAACATGTATGATCCTGCAGAAGAAATGGAAAACTACCATGAACTCATGTCAAATGCAAGGGTAATTATGGGTTCAAACTATGTGCTAAGAAAGTTAAGGATGACATCGATAATTTGACGAATAGAATTCATAGCATGGAAGTAAATTGTGCTAGGATGGACTGAACCAAAAGTTAAAGATGACTCTAGAGTTGAATCAACCAAACTAGATGAAGAATGGTCGAAAAATGTGTTGAAACTTGCAAAGCTTAACTCAAGAGCACTCGCTGCCATACATATTAGTGTTACGAAAAAACACTATAAGCTCTTTCCAGGGTGTGAGGCAGCCAAAGAAGAATGAGAGATATTACAAACACATTTTGAAAGAACCACTAAAGTGAAGAGCTTGAGGAAGGATTTTCTGCATGGGCGAACATGAGTCTATTGTAGACTTGAGCTCGTAAATCAGTTGATTATCTCAAGAAACACTGACTCGAGAAAATAATTACAAGGATAAGAAACTTTTGAAGTTCTTGAGAAGCTTACAGGCTAAGTGTACATCATTAAGGCAGCTATGTCAGCGTCACTGATTAAATCAGCTTCGATAAAGTTGTTGGAATGCTCAGAGCGCATGAGATGGAACTAGAAGGAGAGAAGAAGGGAAAAGGTTTAGCTTTATTGTCTCATAAATCTAATAAGGAAGGTGAAGATCATGTAATCTTGCTGGTCAAACGCTTTGATAGGGTAATTCAGAATGTAGATTAAGGTCATAGAAAGGGAAATTCATGAGAACATCCATCAGAAGCTGAAAAATCAGATAAAAGGACTGAAGTTTAGTGTCATGAGTGCAAATTTTTTGGCCACTACAAAATTGAATGCCTACAATGAGAATAAGAAAGATTAAGAGCTTCAAATGTAAATGAATATAACAAGTGTATCAATGATCAGAAGAGACCCATAGAGAAGTCTCTTACAGGAATCAATGAGGAGGGCTAAAAGAATGCTAGTGAGAATAAGAAGTAAAAAACTTCATGACTTTTATCATAATCATCGGGTTTGTTGAAGGAGAGACTGATGATGACACAATGATGATTAGTCTGAAGCAGATTCTGACATAGTACATGAATCAGGAAGTTTTCCATACACTAGTTCAATTATGAAAGAAACCTATATCTATAAAATGAAAAAAACACATTTGAAGCAAGTAATGCTACTACGGTTCCGAATGAACTGGAGGATGAGAGGAGGATCAGCAAAGGAAGTCCTAAAATATTGAAAGAGAAACTCACACTTACTACACGTGCAAACATAATGATGAAAGAGATACAAGCTGAGAAAAGAAAGACTCATGAGCTTCAGTCTGAGTTGAATCATCTGTGTATCAATCAAAA
Source organism: Moricandia moricandioides (assembly GCA_905132885.1). Classification (NCBI taxonomy): domain Eukaryota; kingdom Viridiplantae; phylum Streptophyta; class Magnoliopsida; order Brassicales; family Brassicaceae; genus Moricandia; species Moricandia moricandioides. The sequence goes on from CAJHQQ010000669.1 coordinate 154,168, forward strand.
TGCTCACGGAATCAATGAAACATAACAAGATTTTGAGCTACAAAAGACAAGAGCAATCCTCAAGAGGATTTGGTTATGAAGGATATGGAGAGACATATACATGGCCAATCATGGATGGCCAATTTTGATATTGCAAGTGGATGGCGAATGGACACAACGTAAAGGGTGAATGGTTGCAAGTAGATGGCGAATGGTTATATGAAACGATGAATCTGAGAAATATAGGCAATGTATGATCTCTTGTAAAACAATCAATTTTCATCTGGATTTATTTTTGTATATCCTCAGCAGCATTAATTCGATTAAACCTCTTCCATTGAGCCATAATTCTTCTACAAGATGATAATATGTTCATCAGATCGACAGTCATAGGTATTTGATTCCAACTGTTTCTAACTCTCTGTTTAATGTCTCCATCCTTAAAGAATCTTTTGTCATACCTGAAGAGATCACGATTAAGTTGCTGCTTGTATCTTATTGTCGTTATCACCGGATGATGATCTGATTCTGCCAAGTCCAAAAATTCTGTTTATGAGAACGGATAGAAATGTAGGCAAGCTGAGTTCACAAAAACTTTGTCCAGACAACACTCTGCAACTTCATTTCTTCTACGTCCAACCCAGCGGATTACATTTACTTTAGACTGTAGGTCCTTCATATCACATACCTGAAGCATTGTTTTATAAGCCTTAAAACTTGATTCATTTACTCAGTCTCCTTTCTTATCGTTAGGGTCCAAATCTCATACATGTCGCTATACATCCTTCATGGACCAACCTGTGATGTTTCTATCCTTTGTAGTTTCTCCCATAAGTGACCCATGTATTTCAGAATAAAGTTCCCATAGATGCAAAACAAGTAAATCTTGAAATATTTATATTAAATGCAAAGATATACAAGTCTTTTATCATACAAGAAATATCAAATATTATCATTTTTTTCCTGAAAACACCCAAACCACCACTTAAACCTCTAGGTCCTATCAACTCCATACCATCAAAATCAAGCATAGCTCCTACATCATGTCATATTCAGCCCTTGTTTTGTTACCACCGAAAACAGAAAGTCAGGAGGGTACACCCTCTGCATCTCCCTTAGACATCTAATATCACTCAAATTACTATATGAGCAAATTTCTCTCTCAAATAATTGGTCAATTTGTATTACTTAAGGATTGAATCCACAAGAAGAGTGGGCACACAATAGACTAGATGTATTATTAAGCTCATCCTGGATTTTGACTCTGACTTCAAATTTCTTTAATAGCTACAAATTTCCTCATCATTAAGCTCAATAATACTCCATAATCTCCGCATTGCTCCAAAAGATACATGGACCTGAAAACACTCTAAAATTGACTCCAAAAACATATAATAATATCTAAAAACACACATATACTACGGGTGAAAGATGGTACAATCCATTGTATATCAACTCCTCTAGACTTATCCTTTTGCTTGTCCTCAAGCAAAACATAGAACAATTCTGTAAAGAGGTTTGAAAACACAGGGATTCACACAATTCTTAATCTTTACTACCTTCACCTCTGCAATATTGCAAGCCACATCAGAATTGGACCAACTTGAAGGGTACTTCCATTTACTTGACCTTTGCTTACCAACCAAACCTTCCACCCCACTGCTTAGTTGATATTCGCGTGACTCACCCCTCTACTGACCTCATTTCTGCAAATAAATGTGTATGCTAAATCTTGGGAGTATCGATTAAACGACACATGGACTCTTACCCCAGCAAGTATCTAAACACACACATGTAGTCTTCTATTATTCATTTTCTCTCTCCTCTCTTGCCTCTCTTCTCTCAATCTTTTTTCGTTCTCTTTTTTTTTTTATTCCAATGGATAGTGATGCTGATGCAGTCCATCTTGTACGTCTTCCTTTTTCTTTTGACAAAATGTAGGCGAATAAGGGGGTCACAAGAAATTTTCTTACCCCTCTGCATCTTTCAGTAAATCATCTCAATCTTTTTTATTTTCTAGATGCCAAAGAGAGATGGAGAAGGGAACCAAAACACACACAAAATTTTACCTTCCAAACTTGCAGGAGGAATCCGATCAAGTATATATCAAGCCCCGAAACAAGCAAG